>RXPK01004653.1:0-69428 GCA_004143645.1 Protaetia brevitarsis | reverse complement strand
AGTGCATTAGTTCGTAAGTACTATTTAGTACAAATGTAGCAATAAAATAAAATTTCATAAATTTTCCAAATCGAACAGCATATTCTATAACTATGCTACACCCTAGTGTTGCATTTATGGTCATATAGGTCGTGTTATTTGTCTACACAGTGATGAGCACATTTTAATACATTTAGTTTTCTACCTAGCTACATTTAGTAGCTAGGTAGAAAACATCTACTATTTCGCGTCGTGGATTCCACAGTGCGATGTTCCGATGTATGAGACCATAAAAGCGACATATCGGACTTCAACTTTCTACATTGTATAGAGATGGTATCGCGAAAGCCATTTATTAAAATAGTTTTGCTAGCTAAAGCAGTAATTCCAACATTCGGTTGCGGTACAGCTCGACCAATACAATTAATCCAAGTTATACGGATGATAAAATATATTCCTAGTAAAATATAACTACCTACCATTAAACTTATCGCACAGAGTTAATTCAAATGCAACAAATTATTAACTAAATCTTGTACCGTATTGTAGGATATACCGTATAGATACACACTGGGTGTTCAATTAAATACGTACCAAACAGCAAAGGAAACTAAAGGTTCGGTAAAAATTACTCGGAAAGCAGCCAAAGGTAAAAAGTTGGAATGATTCTTTTACCTGTAATTTAAGCTATCGCTAATATTTATTAACCCCGTCAGAGATACAATGTTGAGAATTAAGAAATGGTAAACTAGAAGCCCATAAGGAAAGGCTAAAAGTTGATATTCAAACCAACAACGAAAGAGGTTGATTGAATGTCAACTTTTGCATTAGCCTTTCCTCATGGGCTCCTAGTGTGTCGTTTGTTCTTTTCGAAAATTCCTGTCTAGCTTTTGAATATATCCAGACATCAATCCATGAAGGAATTTTCAAAGAATTGAACACGGGTCAAATTAAATTTGCCTTTCATCGGTCTATGTCGAGTACGCTACAATTGCTTTGCATGACCACATCCACTAAAAATTCTAATGTTATTTATTTGAATGTTCTAATTCTACATTGGCCGCATAGTAAATTGCATACATTCTGAAAATAATAAGGTGCTAAAAATTTCGCATCATTTGACAAAACACGCTTTCTAAAGTACTACAACACAACGAAAATGCTTATGAACCCATCCACACAAAACACGGAAGATGTGATTTCATTGGATGATGCCAAAGTGGACATTGCGATTTCTACGACCGCTTACATATATATATAATTTTTTAAAGAAACATGCAAGGAAACATGTAACCAAGAACGGACACTTAGCAAATTTTGTTAGCGCATAATCACCATCTTTTTTGAGTATTTCCTTATTCAACAGAAAGTCAAGCTCTTCTAACTCTTCTCAAAACAGTTGTTGACAAGACAGTCATTTGGCGGTTTTGTTTGAGGTTATCTGTGTGTTTATATGTACAAGCGAATTAACAACTGATGAGGAACATGTTAACCTGAGAGTAGCCAATTTTGAATGTGCACGCGGGATCGCCATCTTTTTTGAATACTTTTTAGCATTTAGCCAATGGAAGCAAATTAGTGGGCTGAAGGTCACGAATTTCTCCCCCGAAAGATGAAAGGTGCCGACACTGAGTGTCTGTTCTTGTTGAGATATCCTTGCTAATGACATGAACGCAGACGAACACGTATTATACATATATTATATATTATTGAGGTACATCGCAAGAAGTCAAAAATAAAAAATAAGTACTATAGTCACATACCTAATTTTGTAATATAACATATAATTATATATATATAGTTAAACTTTGGTGAATGAACTCCAAGTTCCTGTTACTGAGAACTTCTTTTATTAGTGCAATGAGGTTACTGTTATAAAAACAAAATTTTTAGAACAGAATAGAGGTTTATTTAAAATTTGGTATTTTAGCCTTGTGTGACGTTTCGGGTCGGGTATTGATCTTCCTTCAGACCTACGGTAATACATGGAGAAATTTAAAAAATAACCAAAGGACAAAACAATATTTTTTAAGTGTTACTTACGCTGACACTATAAAAATGTAGAGACATTCGAAAAAATAAAAAGTTAATTAAATTTAAAATAGCAAATACAAATTTTGAATGAACGCCAAATGGTCACATCAATTTGAGTACATGTTAAAATTAGACAAACACAATAAAATGAACATACACAGACATTTAAAATCTGAGTCTATGCTAAAGTAATTCTGTTGAATGTAACTCGTCTTCTCCGCGCAACAAATAAAAAACCCACAGCGTCTTCAACAAGAAATAATGCCGAAACAAACAACCAGCAAAAATCCCTATCAGGGCGAAAAATTCAAACAGACAAACGATAAACAATTTATAAAATTTATGCTAATACAAAATAAGGAATTAGAAAAATAATGAAATGTTAATTTTAAATTTTTTACCTAAAGATTCATACGGTTTAATTGAATTAGTTGATTGCTCTTTGGTATTGATGTTATTATTGATTTTGCAAATGGCTAGGTTTTCGAGAAATATTCTTTTATTATAATTATTTTGTGAAATGAAATTTTTACATTATCAAAGTCCATCTGATGTTTTAATTGATGTACGTGGGCGGCAAGAGCACACTTTTTGGGTTTGATTTTATTATTAATCAGGAGTAATTCAATTTGACATTAATTCCATTCAGAGCCAGCTATGAACATTTAAAGATAGGGCTAGTTAGTCTGTTTAACAAAAATCGCTCATATCTCAAAATCTATTAAGGATAGGTATAGCGAATGCTGATATAAAATGAAGGGAAAGATATTCGCTGCCTAATTTCTAATTACAATACAGAGTTTTCTATTTAAAAGAAAATGAGTTCTTCCGCATTTGAAAATATGTCATTTGTTTCTAGTTTGAACACCCTGTATGTTAGAATGTTACCGTTTCTTAGAGTTACAACTACTTTTATAACATAGCAAATCTGGAGTCTCTACTTGCAGTATTAACCGAGATATTAATTTCTGAATGATGTAATAGTTATTACTAAAAAAAGCTTAGATAATTCAAAAACGCCAACATGTAGCTAAAGGGATAGCTAATGAAGACTGAGGTGTTTACGGTCGTAGAATCTAAAAATGAATAAAATCAAAAATAAATCATTCTATTTAAAATGACAAAGTTGACGTCCTTTTCCGGTTAACCAGAAGTGATATTATGTTTAAAGTATTAATAATATAAGTAAATAATAGAATATCATAAACTTTTAATGAACCACTTACGTCGAATATCCTGTATACTGGATTTACAAACAGGTGTGTACGTAAAATAATAATTACATCTGCTATGGTTGGTAATTCATCTTATGTATATTTTTACATACTTAACATTATGTGCTATTTAGGTGTTTATATGCATAACTAAGAATTTTAGTATTAAGTCTATGAAAACAAAATAGTCGTTTAATACACGAAAATTAATCTATCGTCTCACTAAATCATCCATTAAAAGCACTGGTGTTCGGTGGCACATTAATATCAAATAAACACGGGTTGCAAGGAATCGGAATTCTTTTGTTCGCGTTTGCACTTTATTATCCTTGAAGCCCGTAAAACAGGTCCGTTCTACTTATAATGGAACAATAAAGCTGCATTTATAGTTGGAGAAATTATGTAGGGGATTATCCTGCTCAGAAGCTTTAGCTGGATAAGTACCGCGGACTTTTTAACGAGCTCTGTATATAAGATGCACATCGGGGAGTTTGATGACATCGACCCAGAACTTTTCCATGCAAAATTAAAGCACCTCTTTCTGTTTATTACCGGCTATTTATTGATGCTGTCGTTTTATGGAGGCATTCATAAATCGTGATTGGAATTTCATTTACTTTCGCCGAGTTTCCAATAAAAAAAAGGTGTTAAATCAACAACTAATAAAAATCTTTTATAATAGTCGAATGCATTACTATTATAAAAGATTTTTATTAGTTGTTGATTGATGAAACTCTATAATAACTGGATGGATTTTAAACAAAAAATAGTAAAAAATATAACCGTGAAATTGCACATAGTTCCTTGTTGGGGAGATAGTAAATGATCTTTTAATTTTTGAACAACGTAGATAGTTGATTGAAAAAAAATGCCATGGCTATTGATGGCATGAAATTCACATGTCAGTAAAGGATATGAAGATGAGTAGCACTAAAGATGTTTCTAGTTACTAAATACAAAGTCCATAACCCATTCCCTTTGCTTGCTTTTGCTGATACAATGACGCTACAGTAGATCGCGAGTCTGGCTTCGCTTTTGACGTTTTCCACGTTTGATTGATGTTTAAGGGACTGATGTAGAAATCAAAAGAAATAATTTCTTACATCAAAATACTCACCAAATAAGAAAGAATTTATACCACTGATGAATAACTATTTATGTATTAAGGCAATAATGTAATATTTTGTCGATCGGCTTTGGAGATTGCCTGGCAAGGCGAGCAATTAATCGATTTCTAGAATGTGAGGAGGAAGATGTCGGAAGCAAAGGAAGGAAAGTTCAACCCATTCCTGGCGAAAAAGGAGGTCGACGGAACAATTAAAAAATTAAGAATGGCAGATCACTTGGACACGACAAAATAACTGCAGAGATGCTAAAAAGAAAAAATATGGAAACAGCAGGAAAAGAGGTGCTTAAACAGTAATAGAGCTTGTTGTGCAATGACGAACATATACCAGCAGACTGATCTATTGGAAAAATAATTTCAATATACGACAAGGGCGACCGAAAGAACTGTAACAACTACAGAGAACATTATCAGATTCACAAAGTGGGTTTATAAAAGGAAGAAGATATGATCATGGGATCATATCTTTATAATCAAGAACATAATATATGATATTTTGACATACATATAAGAAAAAAGCCTACTAACGTTATGGACATGGAAAAAGCATTTAACAGAGTAACAAGATAGTCAGTGTAATCCATGGTTATACCCTGAAATAATCACGAAGATGAGGAGAACGTGAAGCAGGATATTACTCAGGGTTAACAAAGAAGTAAGAACAAGGTGCCTTATCTCAATGTTATTTATTATATATTAGCTCTGTTTTTCAGAACAAAATGCTCGGGATTTAAAAATTTTAATTTTGTTTAGTTCAGTACAATTAAATATTATAATTAAATTCAAAATTTGAAATTATTGATAATTTCTTTGTTCGTATATATATATTTTCTTTTTCTTTTTTTTTTTTAATAAAAGAATAAACATTGTGGTTTTTTTTTTATATTCACCTAGATTCACCTAATAAATGAGTCAATACTGTGAGAAGTAGACCTTCTACATGCTAGTTGCCACGGGACCCTTGCAGGAGTACCAAATTCACTGTCGATTTAGCTTTCCAGGGGCTTTTTAACGAATAGGCAGATGCTACCTAAAGAGTACGCCGCCAAAACCCCTTCTCTGATTATTTAAATTTGAGAAAATGTAATTATTAAATATCATTGTAAAAACACACTAAACGTGCTAATAAAAGAATGTTTTAACACAAAACAAGCGTAACTCCTTATTTAATTACCAAAATGCTGTTTTACCACTTTTGAGACTCTTAAATCACAGGTAGGTATGTTGGAATCGTAAATACTATATAACACAATTTCTTTAATACAAAAAAATACGTATTCAAGCTTTCCTGGCAGTTTAAATGAATGAGGTTAAAGAAACCTCAATTTTAAAGAGTAAAATTTGAAAATCAGAGCCATCTACCCGTAAATGGCAGAAACTAAATTTATATGATTTGATATATCTAGAAATAACTATCCGTGTTATCGATATATGCTAACAATAAATATTTTATAACAGACTATCTTAGAGATTTTGAAGACAATCCCTAAATATTAAAAATTCCTAAAATAACTAAAAATATTGGCGGCTCATGTAAATCTAACCACAAATTAAGGTATTGTGAAAAAATTTCAGAAATCTTATTTACTGATTAACATTGAATTGAAGCTAACTAATTATTCTCTTTTTTAGGTGGGATATACTTGATAAAATATCTGGGATGCGATTATGGGCAGCTCTAAACCCGGGTAAGGTAAGGAGGTAATTCTCTTGATCAAGTTGGACTTTCGATTAGATGGGCCCCGTATCGGTCAATAGCATGGAATGGTATTTCAAACGTGATTCTTCACAGGAAATTTTATAGGAAATTATCGACGATGATACAGGTCAAAGTATGGATTTAAATTATTCAGGTGTAATATCGATATTTTTTTAGACAAACACTTAGTGGAACATTGATGTTTCTGAGTGTGTGGCATAAAAATTGTTATAGGAGTTCACTATCAACCGTCGTCGATCAGCCTTCGCTGATTACTGGTAATCGATTCCTTATCGCTGTCAGGTAAGCCAACATTGAATTGAATGGATAACCAATAACTGACATTAAAATATCGTTTATTTACTCTAGTTTGAGGAGAATACAGCAAAAGTTACCAAATAAACATCCCGAAGAATGAAAAATCTCCCCGAGCAAAATATAATAAAAATATACCAAGTAAGCTTGAATTAACATAGAAGTAAAGTTTATATATAATTAAGACTATCATAGCCTTAATTAT
This sequence comes from Protaetia brevitarsis, assembly GCA_004143645.1. Classification (NCBI taxonomy): domain Eukaryota; kingdom Metazoa; phylum Arthropoda; class Insecta; order Coleoptera; family Scarabaeidae; genus Protaetia; species Protaetia brevitarsis. Next base: position 62,856 of record RXPK01004653.1, on the reverse strand, counting down.
AATATAGCACCTATTGCTAAAATGGTCTTTTTAATAGTCATTTTTGTCAAATTCAAAATTTGCTTGTAGAATAGGCAACCGAGTATGCACTTCAACTAACAATTACTTCTTGAATTGACTTTGCAACCTGTTTTAAATAACTCAATAATTATATTTCATACGCCTGATTCCATATCAATATACATATTGATAAAAATTACTAAAGAATCTACCTGGGGGTTGGGAGTACCTACCAGACGCATCCCCGAGGTGGTGGATAGGGGAAAGGCCATCTTGTCAGGGTTCGCTCAAGACGAGATGGTTAGTGGCGGCTATAAGTTCGTCCTCTCCGCTTAAAACCGGAGCAGGATGTTGACCGTTGCCGTGAACCATTCCTTCCTCGCCCGAGCGGTCGTGTCGTGGCTAAGGGCTTGCACAGGGTTCTTGAACGATGCCAGTTGTTGCTTTCGGCTACCGAAAGCCCAGCTGTTAAACCAGGTCCAGAAAGGGATGGGGGTCTTGGCTTAACTGCACGGACCGAGAGGAGACAACCTCAATAAAAACCTAAATCCTAAGGTGGCGGACTAGGCTGATGGGATTCGTGGCTGGATAGAAGAGCAGTCTACTAGTCCAACCTTGGGGCACCTGGCGCAACGGATTGTATTTAGCCTTACCTCTGCATGCGGGGCTCTGTGGAGGTGGACCTCTTCTTCCCTAGCTACTCGTGGGATCAACCATGCAGGAAGGACGTTTATTTGCGGGACGACACCGCTTATAAACAGGAATTGGAACAGGACCTCCATAAGAAGCCTTCCATTCCAAAGTGAGAATACCTCCCAAGGAAGGAACAAAGGGAGGAGCAAAACGACTGGAGCAGATTGGGGAACAGGATGGCATCCATCCCCTCTCAAATTGCGTAGCACTGTGCAACTCAAGGGCGTTGCACTTGGAAGCACGTGAAATCGAAGACAGAGACTTACTTAACCTAGGGCTTTCTGATATCCTACACTTTCTGAAAGGAATAGGAATGGAAGGCCAGCAGTAAAACAACAAGATACACACAATAGATCTTTTAGGTAGCGCAGTGTAATATCAGCCTTCCAATATACACATACACACATACTAAAGAATCTAGGAAACTTATTAAGCCAATATACGTCGGATACAGAAATCTACGACTAGTTGAAATTTGAGAGTTCGCTTTCAGACATGATATGGTGGCTAATGCCGAAAAGAGCTTACAGTTCTGAGAGTTTATCTTTCAAGATCAGACTCTTAAGGTAGCTTAGTATCTTACTGAATGAGATCGTTTTCAGGTCGTCTAGGGAAGGGTCAGCCTTTCCGAAGGTTATATACCGGATTCTTTTAACAGCAGGACAGTGGCAGAAAATATGCTCAGTTGTCTCCTCATCTTCTAAACACAGTGAGCTGTAAAAACAGAGACAATCACCTTGACATTTTTGCGGTCAGGTTCTAACAACTCCTTTGATTCTGGCATGACTTGGTGACTCCTTTGCATGGACCAAATTAGGACAGTTTTTCCAGTATTGGAGCACTTTTTGCATTTGTTCAGAATTTAATTTGCTGTTTAGCTACCGTAGGTGCCATGCCAATGGCAGATTCTGGTCTCCGAAATTGCACCGGAGCACCCTTTTTGACAAGGATGTCTGCCTCCATTTGCAAGAATAAGTGAGTGTCCAGGTACCGAGATTGAAGAAACGTTGGTGCTGAATCAAAAGCAAAAGAACAAATTGCAGGCAAGAGAAGTGAGGCACCTAAGAAGAGTAAGGGCAATAACGAGAAGATACAGACTTAGGAGTGATTGCAATTTGAGAAAAGCTGCAAATGCGGTCATTATCAGATTTCATTGAAGTACGACAGCTGGCGGGAACACCTGCAAAAGATGAGCAGCAATATCGGAATGAAGAAGTCTTGGCTGGCGCGACCAATGGCGAAAAGAAGCCAAAAAAGACCGAAGGAAATAAGAGACAGTGCAGTGGGAAAAATCGTACAGAGATCATAGACAGAAGCTAAACAGGAAAAATTGCTCTAGAAAACCATCCATCAAAAATAGTGGATTTTATTTGGATACTGAAAAATGAAAATCTAATCCTATATCCAGTTATGGCTATAAGAGAATTGTTTTGATTATATAAACATTTAAATAATGTTGAAGTTTGGTGTTGAATGAGACTCCACCTTAGTTATGATGCTTTATTTGACATGGACCTAAAGCATCTCAATTTTTCTTTTTAATATTTTAATGTACGTAGGAAAAGGTGCTGTTTGAGTAGGTAAAAATGGTGTGAGAAAAGGGTAATGAACAAAAAATATACCACCGCTCCTGAAGTTGTCGCCGACTAGATAACTCCGATAATTCTATCTTTATATTTGAATTTGTCTCTACGAATGATAAATTTACTTTGTTGAAATTAATTAATAGAACTCCAGGCAACAATCCAGTTAGTGATTACAATTGTTCGGCTAAGCAACATTTCTCTGTTAAAAAGCGAAGTGGTCTTTTGTGTTGAGGCGTACTCGGATTACGTGCTAAAAAGCCGTATTAACAATAAAACCACTCAATCAAGAATTTTAAATCTTGCGGTTATTAAATATTTTTACCTACGATATATCATTTATGGTACGAAAAATTCTAATTGCTTTTGAAGGAATACCAAAAAACAGTTGGTAAATTTATATATAATCGTGTTTTTCTTGGTATGTTAGGAATTAGTAGAAGTGCCATGTGTTTAACGTCAAAATACGGGAGATGTAGAATTCCAGGTAACACTAAATTAATTTAAGAGCAAAGCGTGCAGCAATTTCAGAATCCAGTTCGTCTGATCAGCGATGCTTACCTAAATAATACTTCAAAGCTCGTTAATATAAATTGATAAATTAGGGGTCATGAAAGTATGTAACTGCTGAAGCTTTAACTGGGACACAGTGTAAATCAAATTAAACGTGAGTGTATATCATATATCAAATTCGTACATATAGGTTTGCATGAGAGGAATGTTAAATGCATATCTTGCATGTTTTTAATATATGTACAGCCAATGTCAGTGTTAGAAAATACTATTTTTTTTATTGCTCCAATATTATAGCTAATGATATTCAAATTTTGAATTTGACTTAAATGCAATACCAAGAATATCTGAAACAACAACGAACAGCGATCTTAAAGAGGTAAAAATTTGTGACTCAGTCCCGCTTATTGACAACTATTGGCTAGAACAAACTCAAAAAAGATGGCACTTGTGGCGTCTACATTCAAATTTCTAACTCTCAAGTTGACATGTACTCGCCTGAGAGTTTATAAAAACCTTGAAACCTAGCGAATGACTGAAGAACTGTTTTGACAAGAGCCAATTCCAACAGACAGAACGTTTAAGCCTGAAAAAACTTTGTAGTTTATATTTATAATTTATCGAAATAACTAAAAGTGAAAGTGAACATATTCAAGAAAATATTAAATCTGAGGTACGTATCATGAGTTCTTTTTCTTACATACAGAATTATGCTTTATGTGGTAATTTGCTTGATAATTAATCATTGACTCATAAAATAACGTTCATATATGGATACTTCTTCTCTACCTTTGAGACAGATATAGTAACATGTACAATATTTATAGTAAAAAAACACTAGGCATTCTAATTTAGTCATGATAAATTATACTAAACCATTTAAAGAACCACTACCAACTCACATCAGATTAAGAGTGAAACTATGCAGGCCGTCATAAGATGGCAGTGTTTAGATCCAATCTTTTTTAACCTTAAGTTCAATGAACATTAATCAAATTCCTTTAATTATTTAAATTTATATAAAAACTAAAATAATACGTTAAGTTTTTTAGGTCATATGTCGGCGTGAAACACGGCGTGGGAAATCGACGTTAATCCAGATCCAGGTTGCAAGTTCCAGGAAATGGGGGCTACAACCTTAGGATATTTCAAATTGTTAAAAATGGCTCAAACAAGGCCCTTCCTGGGACAAATCGTCATAGAAAAAAATTCCCAACGGTCATTACAGGTAAATTGTAAATATCTTTGTTTTCAATAGTGAAATTTGCTTTAAATAAACATTGTTTTAGGTGGCAATTGGAAATAAGTTGGATATTGTTTGAAAGACTGCCGTTAAAATTGAAGAAAAGACCCACGGACGCAATGATGCCGATGCTATCTTCAAAGAAATTATGTTGAAGTTTATTTAGGACAATAATGTGATTAACACAATCGAATGCTTTGGTTATATCGGAAAATGTGGGGTTTGCATACTTTATATCTTCCAAAGTTGTTAATTTGTATATCGCTCCCGGAGTGTAAATAATCGACACAGACGATATTAACTTCTACACTTAGTCTAATACTAACACTTAAGAAAACTAAATTCGCTTAAATACTACTTATTTATATTCACAATTTTATACCCACTATTTATTTTCAGCGTTCGCTCATCTTGCACATAGGTCTTGCTTTAGCTTTTCCAGTAGCACTCTCCAATACAAGTTGCCCGTCCTTTTTTACTGGCTATTTTATATTGGCGCGTTTATTTCTGGAACTATCTACATCTTGCCTGAATATTTCTAGTGCGTTCACACTAGAAACTTCGGCAATTCAAGGGCGTTACACCTGGAGCATGCGAAATCGAAGACGGAGACTTACCTAACCTGGGGCCTTCTGATGTCCTATATTTTCTGGAAGAAATAGGATTGGAAGGCAAGCTGTAAAACAGCAAGAATAGGACACAATAGATCTCTTAGGTCGCAGTGTAACGTCCCTTCTATTACATACATACATACATACATACAACTATAAATAGAATTTTCTTATATCTAAAGCATGGACAAACGCGTTCGGAGGAGCGGGGAAGCGGAAAAATCAGTGGCGTTGCCTACACGCAGTCTATAATAATAATAATAATAATAATAATAATATGTCTTTATTACCATTTCGACCATAATTACAGCTAACTACATAAAGCAAGTAAATAAAGTTATTATATAATATTATATATATATGTATGCGAAGGTAACCCCAAGCCGAGATTCAGTTTTGCCAGGATCACATCCCGGCAATCTGCTCTACCATCTACCTTGCGTAAAATTAAAACATAATATCCTACCTATAATACACAGATAACAAAAAAAGAAAAAAAATAAAAATCACAATAAATGCATGATTATAAAAGAAAACAAATGTTAAACAAATTTTAAACAAATTTTAAACTGCGATGAGCCGACACACCCCAACGCGCCCCGCCCCCACACTGCTGTGCGAACACCCACTCAAAACATTTTTGCCTAAACGTGCCTAAACTTAATTCTGAAAAACCAGGCGGAAGCCCATTGTATGATTTGTAGAGATGGTACGTGAAACTTCTTTCAAAAAGTGACAGTCTGTGCTGCGGAGGGTGAAGGAGGCAATTAAAACGTGTGCTGCGATTGTGAATTTGAAATCTATAACATACCCGTTCATACAGATATTCTGGATGCTTTGTACGTATGATTTTATGATAAAAAATTAGTGATTGAAGCTGTCTTCGATTATACATCGACAACCACGATGCTTCAGTTAATTTATGAGATATTCTTTCATTCCTTCTAACACCATAAATAAGTCTAAGGCAAGAATTTTGCAATTTCTGTATTCTATTTGATGTAGTCACAGTAATAGCAGGATGGTAAACAGGCACACAGTAACTAAATTGGGACAAAACTAGATTTTCACACAATTGTTTCTTTAAATTTAAGCTTAGGAAATGCCTGTGGGGGTAAATTTTTTTTAAATGAAAATAGGCCATCTTAATGTTATTGTTTATTTGATGGTATATCTAAAAGAGTTATCGATTATCAACCCCAGAATTTTACATTCATTAACAATTGGCAAGTCCCGATTGTCAATAGTGATCTTCAAAACATTACTTAGAAGTTCACAAGTACGCTTCTTACCAAATAGTATAGCCGTAGATTTTACTGGATTCAAATGTAAAGAATGTGCTCGCGAAATAGCATGCAATGCACGCAGGTCCTCATTAACTTGACCCATGGCCACCGCGTGATTTTGAGGTAGGAAGGAATGATATAATTGCGTATCATCGGCATAAACAAGCATCTTACAATGTTTTATGTTACGGAAAAATGATGCTGTGTAAATACAATAAAAAAGTGGGCCAAGTATTTACCTCTGGATTACACCCGAGACTATAGGGAGGGCATCGGACACTCTACCGGACAACCTCACACACTGAAACCGATCAGTAAAGTAGTTTTTTAATAAGCACAGAGATTTAGCACCCAGTCCAAAATAACGCAGAATAACCAAAAGAAGTTCGTGATCGACAGTATCGAACGCCTTACTAAAATCTAGTGATACAAGCGCGGTAATTAAATTCCGATCCATTGCGGTAATGATATCATCCGTAAGAGCGGCTAAAGCAGTGGTACAACTATAACCGGGTCGGAAACCAGATTGAACGGGTGGAATAACATCGCGGGCCTCTATATATTCGGATAGCTGCAAGTGCAGCGCCCTTTCGAGAATCTTAGACATTGACGGCAGCACACTGACAGGTCTCAAGTCTTTAAATTCTTTTACTTCTTTCACCTTAGGTCGAGGATGCACCAGAGCCACCTTCCATACATCGGGCACCCGTTGATCAATGATACAAGAATTGATAATGTGGGTTAGTAGGTATTATAACGGGGCAACACATTTTTAGCATTTTAATAGTAATCCCATCATACCCGTGGCGTTAGATTTGAAGGAGTGAATAATTTTACATATTGTAATCGTATCGACTGGCTGAAATTCAAAGGAATCATCAAATAGGGTATCGGTATAAGGCGTGATGTCAATAGGGCCCGCGAGTAATTGGGCAGACGTACCAAAGTAATTATTAATACTATCAATATCTTTAAAATCTGCTGGCGGCGATAAATTTTTACGTTTCCCAATGCTGAGGCTACCAATGCCCTTCCACACCTCTTTAAAGTCATTTGCTCGCTCTAAGTTTTTGAAAAAGGCTCTCTTTTCATTTCGTATGGACATAGTTGTAAGATTGCGAAGAGTTTTGTAATATCTCCAGTGATCTGGATTTTTGGTTTTCCGGAATCGTGCTTTAGCGCGGTCTCGATGCTTCATCATAATCCTAATGACTTCTGTAACCCAAGGAGTATACGGCTTAGTAAATCGATATTGTTTTAACGGTGCATGAACGTCAAATAATAATAAAAGAGCGTTGTTAAACCATTCCAGTTTATCATCAACAGAAGTTAAGTTAAAAATATATTGAAAGGGGATTCTACGAAGATCATCGTTGAACCAATCCAAATTAAAATCTCTAAAATTCCGCATTTGCTTAATAAGCGGTTCTCTTGCATCGAGTTTACCATTTAAAATACAAAAGGTTAGGTCATGATCGGATAAGGTATTCACTGCTACTCCAGAGTCACAAATAATGTCGTCATTTATGGTGACAATCACATCTAACAAAGTGTATGAATGTAAAGACAGTCTCGTCGGGGAGCCTATGAGTTGGTGCCCACTCAAAGCCTCAATAATGTCGTAAAAATACTTAGTATCCAAATTCTGCGACCGTAATAAATCAATGTTAAAATCACCGCCAAATATAATATGATCTCTATCAGTGTAATGCAAACAATGAGCAATAGAATTTTCTAGTTCATCTAAAAATATCTTGTAATTTAAGTGTGGTGGCTTGTAAGCTACTCCAACAACAAGGGAAGTACTAACGTTATGCACGGACAACCAAAGCTGTTCGATACTCCGTTCAGAATCAATGAGACTGTACGTCAGGGTTGATCTGATGAAAATACCCACCCCTCCACCCCGCGCATGTCTATCCACCCTAACAAAATTATAATCTTGAATAGATAATAAGCTGCTATTAATTGTAATGTTCAACCAAGTTTCGCAGAGGCACAGTATGTCAATATTTTCCTTTTTGAGTAGGCGTTCGACATCAACAACTTTATTAAATAATGATCTAATGTTCAAATAGGCAATTTTCAACAAGTTCATTTACAGTTTTTCAAAAGCTACAATGTATTCAACAGAAAAGTATAGAAATATATTTATAAAATAATTTGAAATAAAATCTAGTTTGCAAGTACAATATACAGAAGAGCATACAACAAAAAGGAAGGGCAAGAAGCGCATGCAGGTGCGGCGACCAAAAACAGAAAAACAAAGAACTAAAATTAAACTTGTATGCAACGAATTAAATATTTTAAGTATTTTACTACAGAACTATAAAATTCAAAAAAGAATATACAGAATATGCACTACTGCTACAATTCATTGTAACCTCTACCACAATTTATTTTTATTTTTCTAGAAATTTTTTATAATCACTCATCGAGGAAATTTTATGTATCTTATTATCTGATTTAACAAATATATTTCCATTATTTGTGAAAACATTTTTATTAGAATAAAGTTTAGCTAATTCTCTCACCGCCGATGCCCGCTCTCTAGTCAGATCTCTCTAATCACGAATTTTCGTCCCTTTAGTTTCCGCTTCGCACCAAAAACTTCATTTTTTGTCGATCTTCTTACAAATTTAATAATGACAGGTTTACGCCGTCTTCTTTCGATTTTTAAGCGGTGGCAGGTACATATATCTTCTTTCTTTAAGTTAATATTAATTTATCTTTGGCCAGGGATATTACCTCTTCTATTAGTTCTTCTTGCGCTTTTTCGGGGAATCCGAAAACACGAATACTATCTGACCTAGAGTATTGTTCAAGGATTTCGTATTTATTATTAGTCTCTAGTATTTCACTTTTTAATTTCCCAATTTCCGCAAGGTATTTTTCCTCCTGTTTCACGAAATACTCGTGTATTTTTGTTGTTACGGTGTCCACTATTTTCGTTAAAAACATTTCGTTCGAAATAAACTTTTTTCAACGATTTTTTTAATCATTGCTTCTTCTTCCGTAACTGACCTTGTTACTCTTTCTGGTATCGGCATTTTAAATGTGTATAATACAATTTTTTTTTATCCACAAACTATAAAGATACACAACTGATTTATTTAGATGATTATAAAACTATTGCGGCAGAGATATTTAGGCACGTCTACTCGATATCGGTGCACATACCGGACTCCTATGCCTAGGAAGTTGCATATGTACCTACATAAATATGTACTTACATAGTTTTGCGAAGTCAGTAGAGAATATTATGTAAGATTCTGTATTCACATGTAAGAGAACTTCATATTTACAAAGGAAAATCTAGAAAGTATTATGTGGTTACAAATTTTAAGAATTTATCAAATTACAATGGAAAGTAACAATAATTAACATAATTTAGTGAAAAGAGCTTCTCCTGTTTTTGGCCTAGTTGTACAAATATTTTTAATAGAAGTCTTGAGGTAGGGGCGTTGATTGGATTTATTAAGATTTAATACATTTTTTTGATAATCATTTAAAAATTTAACGTGCCGCTAGATATAACAAAGTTACCATCATTTTTAAATGTATTGTGGAAAATATCAATGTTTTGTTAGTAATAATACGTGAATTATTTCTTTTTCTTAAAAATTTAACGTGCCGCTAGATATAACAAAGTTACCATCATTTTTAAATGTATTGTGGAAAATATCAATGTTTTGTTAGTAATAATAATTTTTTAATCACTGATAAAAAGGACTTACCAAGTTTTTTGTTTACTATTTTAGTTAGTGACTCCTTATTTCCTGCTTGTTTTTATATTTTTTTTTTAATAAAATACAAGAAATAAAGAAATCTTCACTATTACCTATTTAAATAAATAATACAATTATATATTTTATCTTGTTACAGTGCTTAAAACGTATTCAAAATATAAATTATTTTAACAATTCTTACTTTTCAATGAAAGCCTGAGCGGAGATATTTCAATGCTACACAAATATAAATAAACATCTACATCTAAAACGTCGCCAATGCGTAGAATATTGCGAAACACAGCTGCGTTGTGGTTCGTGTCGAACAAATAGTCTTGTATATATGCGTCATCGCTGTGCATGAAATATTCCACGTGAATTATGGGCGCATGTAGTTTTTATACATGGGTGTGTTTTTCTTACTCGATCAAAACAACTAGAGGATTTAAACGGGCAATCGGGTAACTTTCTACCACCACCCGTATGTGCGTGTGTTCGCTCGGAACGCAGACCTCCTTGCTGTGCTTATATCTGAGGTGAGTATTTTATATATGTATTTTCCGGTACTTTTTGAGTAAATAAATATCAAACGTTTGTGAGAACAAAAATGAAGTCCTTCTAATTCATACTTTATTTTTAAAAGTATTTTGAAACATGTTCGCCTATAAATGAGCGACCTTTCGGCTTAAGGATAGTTCATCTATAGCCGAAACATTTTTCATATGCATATATTATTTCAATTCAATAGGATAATAGGAATGCAAATGTCAAACGACTCAAAATGAAACCTTTTTCTCTTATTTTTTTATAAAAAAAATCAGTTACACAAAACGAGTGAATATTAAAGGTGGGTTCGAGGCTGCCTACCTAAATATTGCGCATTGCACATTATTTTACTTCGTGTAATACTTTATGCGCGCCATGCAGTAAATTGTATATGTTGTAATTGATGTAAAAGATTAACTATTTGAATTAACACCTTAAGTAAGTAAATAACGGAGCTAGTATGAGAATCACAATGTAACCGTATTAACGAAATATTTAATTCCCATTTCAGTAGTACAAAATTCGTATAAAATTCTAAGCCCTGGGTTTTGATTAAAAACTGCAGTTACAGATTTACTGGTTTAATTAACTACAAAATTCTCCGGGAATACTTTCTAATTGATTAATTATTTCATTTAAGTTAATTAACGTTTCCGTTGGCTTTATATTTTAATTTACAAAAAGGTTGGTTCTCGTTAAATGACCTTAGTCACTTTTATTCTAATTCATTAAATAAATCTGGGATTGTCCCTCCAGAATGAATTTGCTGTTCTTAATTTACATTTTTTAAATTAAAAAATAAGGAAATTAAAAAAGATGCCTAGAATTAAATAATAATCCTTAAATAACGTACATTAAATAAATGTACGTATACAAAATAATTTCACTGTATAAGAATCTAGTTTGAAGTGGTAAGTTTTGGAGGATGTCATGTGTATAGTCATACATACAATTTCTACAATTTATCTGTGTCCTGTGGGGAGCAAATATGTTCTGCTTAGAACACAAATTCGCAATATTATTTGGAGTAAGCATCAGCGCAAAATTTAGTGCTTACTCCAAATAGTATTGCGAATTTGTGTTCTAAGCAGAACATATTTGTAGATATTATATTGGGAAAATTAGCAAATATCTTCGAAAAATAATGAATTTCTAACAACCTTGAAAAGGCGAAACATTGATGTCTGTCAATAGCGACATTTGTATGTATTTTTCTACGTTTAAGTTATTACAATATTTAAGCACAAAATAATTGATGTGTGTAATATTAATATAAAACTATTACATTAAACATTAATATATTTTATTGTTTAATTAAGAAAACAATTAGACCTGTGTGTACTTTTGAATCAGGGATAAGCACAACATAACCAATATTTGCGCTAGAAGTGCTGTCGAAATTTTAGTAGTTACCCTAATCACTAACTAGTATTCTTTAGTTAATTTTTATTCATACCAATTAATGCTATTATTTACACTAATTAATAGTATCCCAAATAACCGAGTTTATTAGTTGCAGATATGTTTTGTGATTTGGATATGAAATATTTAATGTCTGTTAATATATTTCAGTACTTGAGGATATATCACAGTTTTGGAAGCCTTATTTCACTCACTTTTAGTGCATAGCGCATTAATAACAAATAACTATTTAATTGTACTTTTAACAAAAGAGTTGCCATTAATATAAAATACTAAATTCACTTGGACCATCTTTCTCATAGTTAGAAATAACAGTCTGGGAAGATTTATTAACTGACTTTCCGATATTTTTTTCTTGAATTCTGAATCAATTTACATCATAACTATTACACATTTCAATCAAATTCTCTGATTTGTTTGTTGTAAAAACCGGTTTGATTATATCCAAATATTTTGGATTTTAGATTTAATAACAAATATTTTTTAAATTATAAGCGTGTACATTTTGTTGTTGCATTGCGTTGTGCGCGTTTAGAATTTGGCGGGGCTAACAATGTTGGTTGATATTTGTCGTATCGTATTTTTGCCTGCCAAAAACGTTCTACTATCCTGTTTGTAATTTTCCCTTACTCCGTGGCCATGATTTTATATAAGATATTATATATAATCAGTGTCCTTGGCGATGCTGGGAGATAACGAAAGTCGGTTCCTGGCGCATTTAATAATAACTGATAGCTGACTGATTTACAGTAGACTCGCGATTAGTGAACTAATCACATTTTACATTTGTTTAATCATTTTCAAAGTAATATTCGTATGGTCGCGAGGCTAGTATTATTATTTTTTGTTATTAAAAATCATAGGGAAGTATTTAGTTAGAGTAGGATCATTTCAATGTTGATTGGAACCCATATAGTATTTAGAATAGGTAGCCTCGTGTAGTACCTTTTTTAGGTGGAGCAGGATGATTTGTAATAATTTAGTTTTCATAAATAAAGTGTTTGTAATTTACGCAATACAATAGCAGTAAGCATTATTATTATTAGGTACTTCATTTTAGTAACTGCATTTTAATATAATATACATACCTTTATTAACTAAATATGGATAATATTACATACCTAACTGAGTCAAGCATTTATTGTAGAATTTAATGTGTGTGAACCCAATTAAAAAAATGGGGATTCGAAGAACATGCAAATGTTTTCATTGGTAAGTACGCAAGCATTTAAACTTTTTCTTTTACTATCAGTAGGTTGGAGAACTAATTCAGTTATTTTGGTACGTGTTAAAGTTCGTTTGCGCCTATGAGTTTCAAAAACGTATCTTGTGGCTTACTTACTACCAATACCTTTCTTTTCTAGGAAATATATTGTTTTGCATTAGAAGAATATTTTATAATATTTAATACAATATACACTGACACTGTTGATAGAATAGAATACTGCTAGTATTTTAAACGCGATGACTAATTAAAATTATCCATGTATTTGTTACAAACACTAATTTCATTCAACGCGTGCACTGCAAAAACTCCAAACCATAACAAATATTTAAAAGAAGTAACACGTATTTTTGTGCCAAAAAATAAGTTTAAACATTTCCGGGTATTTGGATTAAAACTGCAGGCTGTTGAAAATATACAAACAAAGGAATTGTTTGACGCAAATATTTTTTTTGATTGAAACCTGTTTCTCAGTGTACAATATTAAATACTAATAATATTTACCTTACAAAGAAGCAAAAGAAAGGTTGAAGAGGAACGCGAATAGGCTCTTGGTACACCAGAAGAAATACAAGAGAGAAGGTATGGGCAATCAATCCAAGCGTTGGTTAATATCTAAGTAAACTTGGCTCCAAGAAACTCTTAAACAAGACATAAAAGTACATCTACGACTCCACGGGCGCAGTTTATAAAAATTCTTTTTATATGTGATCCTTTAGTGGAAACAACAACGCGCAAACCGGAAAGGTTGCGCTAACTCTCTTTCGCATACCGGAAGAGTATTATCTTCCGGTATGATTGTGCGCTTCGTTACAGATTATGATAGCTTTTTATCTTCCTCTAATGAATCAGTCATAATAAAATTTTGTTACTTAATACAACCAGCAAAATAAGAAAAAAATCATATGAATTTTCTTCTCGCCCACTTTATAACAATATCTACTATATCGATTACATACTGGCGTCTTAGTTCATTAGCTACACCAGTTGTATAATGGACGTACAAATCTGAAAGAGATGATGTCTTTTCTGTTGAGACGGGTAATAAATATTTGTTGTAGAAGGATGTATATTAAATTTGGGGTAATGTAACTTCGGGGATTCCATAATGCTGTGTTCTTGGGCCCCTTATTTTTATATTATTTGCAAATGATTTAAAATCTCACTTGGAGAGAGGGCATATGGTCGTGTATAGATACAGATAACACCCCAATAGCGGTATGCGGGAATAACCAACAGAATTAGAAATTGAAATTAATCAGGTGAAAACAAGGTTTTGGAACTGTGGTGCATACTACGCTCACATTCGAGGATAATATTGATGGGGTTTATAAGAGACTTAACCAACCGTATTTTTGAATTTCACAAATGGGAAACTCCCTGAACACAAATTATTTGTTAAATATTTACTCCGCATTGGCCTACTCGGTTGTGTCTTGTAATGTGTTGCTATATGGGATCGCGTTAGGAAGAGTTCCAGGTTTACTTGCACAGTAAAAGCATCGTAAACCTGATCTTCGGCTGCGGTCTCAGAGATTCATATGTACGCGTGACGTACGAAAAAATAAACTAATGAGAATTTACAGATACAATCGTGATATTATTAGAACTAGCTAATTTTTGTCGCTCTCCGTTTGAAATATGTTCGATTCCGAACATCGAATTGTAATAAACGGTTATGGTCGACCTATGCGATCATAACACCATCCTGAAATGGAATAGAAATGCCATAAAATGGTACACTCATGGATCCAAAATGGCAGAGGGACCTAGAGCCTAGAACCAAGTACTTCGAAAGTTTGTGAAAATACCCAAGTATCTTTTAGGCGGAAATACACAATATTGAAAGGTGTGCCCAGTTCAATATTGATAGAAATTATCGAAAACAGGAGATTATCATCATGTCTGATAGTCAAGCAGCCATCCAGGCGGCTGAGCTCACATGATATTAGTTCCAAGACGGTCTGGGAATGCCTAAAGAAATTAAACTAGCTAGGCAAAGGAATAAAGTAACCCTCCTGTGGTTCCGAGTCACACGGAAGTGGAAAGAAACGAGATAATGGATAATCTCGCAAGAAAGGGACTGTAATACCTTTTGTAGGGCATGAACCCTTTTCCAGGATAAGTAGCAGTACAATACTGAAGAAACTGAAAAGAGAAATGGAGCAGAGAAAATCTAATTATTGGGAGAATCTCCACGGAATGAGGCAAAGTAAAATTCTTCTATCTAAATCTATAACCACAAGAAGTTTACAGAATGCATCAACCTGAGTAAGAACAATGTTCGCATATTAGCAGGAATACTTTATGGTCATTGTAAACTGAAATAACACCTGAGTAAGCTTGGATTCGCAAAGGAATTTGAATATAGATTTTGGGGGAACAGGATGAAACACTCATCCACTTCCTCTCAAATTGCGTAGCACTGTGCAACCCATGAGTCTTGCACCTGGGAGCATGTGAATCGAAGAAGGAGACTTACCTAACTTGGGCACTTCTGATATCCTACACTTTCTGAAAGGAATATAATCGGAAAGCCAGCTCTAAAACAGCAAGAATAGGGGATCTCTTGGGCATCGCTCGATCGTCTGGAATGACGGTTGAATGGGCCCTGGTACTTCGAATTACGGAGAAACGCTCATGAATAGGAACATATCTTGGGAATAGTGCCGTTACGGAAAATTACCCAATAGTTATGTAGGTAAAAATGTGGGTAAAATTAGTATGATAAAAATTGCTCCAACCATCAGTTTTCCCGAAGCCTGGGGAAGCCACGCAACGTCTTCAGCAGGAGGTATTCGTCCTTGCAGCCTGCTGCAGAAATGAATTGCAAAGATAGAGGAGGAAAATTAATATAATGACTGACAGCCAGGCTGTCATCAAGGCAGTCTCGAACCTCGCAACTTGACCTAGTTACGGGTTCGAGTTAGAGAGTGCAAACAATCTCTCAATGCGCTGGCACGGGACTACACGGTGTCTCTGATTTGGGTGCCGGGACATGAGGACAAGCTAGCCAAGGAGGGCTCTAAAAGACACTTCATGGGTCCAGAGCCTGCATGTGGGATTACTAAGGACTTTGCAAGAAGAGAGATCTGGACCTAGTTAGATAAAGAAAGTACAAAGAAAGGAAGGTTAACTAAAGGTCAACTCCATACTAAAGTGCTAATAGGGGACGGGGACGCTAGATTCTCTGATAACCTACTCAGGAGCAGCAAGAAAGAAGCTAAAACCATTACTGGGCTGGTAACTGAACACTGTCCCCTGAAAAAGCATCTATACAACACAGGCCGATTAAGCAAACCGTGGTGTAGAAGATGCGAACCACAGGAGGAAACGAGTTTATGTTTAGTTTTTTATTTAATCTGCACATGTGAGGAATTGAAAGTATTCAGGCAGAAACATTTTGGAGAAGATCTATTGAGCACCTCGAAGGTTCTCAAGTACCCACTGGGCAGGATACTGGGCTTTATAGAGAACACCAAGGTGCTCGAGTGGAAATAAGAGACTTAATAGTGATGGTACAATGAGCGCTTAGCTCAGGTGCCAGGACTTTAGGTGCCCACCCTAACTTAATGAATGAATGAACCATCACTTTAGGTTGGAATTCGGAATAAATAGGATTTTATCAAAACAGCCGGTAAAATTTAAAAAAAAAATGGTTGAGGCACGTCCGTCTCTCACGGAGGTTGGCTAGTGAATGATCCGAATTACCAAAAATCTAACATACATAGTCTACGATTATCTTCGCAATGGCTGCAAACTGCATCAGAAAAGTTAGTTAATTCCACCAATGTGAGGGGAATATTAGATATTTAACACAAGAAAATGCTCATGTGACCAAATGGAACTTTAAAATGTTTAAAATAAATTGAAATAAATAATTATTGCAAAATTCTGGAATCACCGTACACTCATTATAAAATAAAAGTGGGTGTGTAAATAAAAAACAACAAAATTTTGTAATTCATCAATGAATGTCCAATAATATACGTTTTTATACTTTTTCTGACATAAGCCGACAATTTTCTTTCTTCAAAACATCAATCAATAATAGTAATTTTTTTCCATAAATACACAAATTTTACACATAACTTGATCTTTCCGAAATTTTTGTTTGAAAAATATAATTATAAGTTTTACAGGAAAGATAAATGAAATAAAATAAATAAAAGATATAAGAAAACATCAACACAAACTAAATAAATTGTAAACGTTCAAACAAATGTGAATGAAACACAACAATATACAGCCGAAACGTCACGTTAATAAAATAAACATTTAAAATTCAAACAATTGTATAATTCATTCCTCCCGCTACCACCAGGAACACCTAGACGATTAATTATGAATTTTGTTCCCTACTTTACCACCGTATTGTATAAATATAAAATCCATATAAAAAAATAATGCGTTTCTTGAAACAGTCGGTATTATGAAGAAAAAAACAATAAAAAATAATGTCAACTAACTTTTCGTTTTAATTAGTTGTTAAATTATTCGAAGACGTAAAGGCAACTACATAAATTACCAGGTACTTGCTTGGACGTCAGCCATTTAGGCTTCTGTAAATTTTCCAGTTTTTCGCGCACGGCACATTTCCGCCGGATAATTTATTTTTCATTAAGGAGCTAATTCCTCACGCCAAAGGATATATAATCGTAGAAACTGGCATTTGCCGAGCGACAGGCACTCTGGCATGCATCCGCCTTTCCGCTCCCTACTCAGGTAACTACCTAGTAGGAGTGCCGTAATTTCGCACATCACGCGTCCCGGCACGCATAATTACGCCGCACTATTCGCAGTAATTTCTCTTCATTTTCGGGAACTTAAATTAGAGCATTAAAAGTTTAATTCCACTTTACCACCGGTAGAAGATTCCTTCTTATTTCAACGTTTTAACCGACAACGCAGTCGTTCCGTCTTAATTAATTAACTCTGCAGGTATATACTACCTGATGTTCGTTTCGCGTATTCCCTCTCTCTAACTGATAAATTTTATTTCACCTACCGGGATTCCATTTACTTCGCTAGGTGTACCTTGCCTTTCTGATACTTCTTTGTGCTTAATTTAACACATAAATTCTCATCTTCGCTCAGAATTATTTATCGCACTTATTACAAATTAATAATAATTATCTTTTCTCAGATTTATTGCTCCGAATTCTCGGTTGATAATTTACTTGACTAGAACGAAAGTTCCAAAATTACAAGAGATTGCTAGTAGACGCCTTTGGCTCTAAACGGGTAATTTAAATAAAACTGTGTGTCTTTCGAAGTTATGTTTGCGCCAAGCTCTCATGCAAAGTAGGTATACTAGAAAAACTCTCTGCATAGATTTCATATTTAACGGCGAATGTATGGAAGACATTACCGCTACTATCAAAACACCCACATATCGCTTACGAGTTCAGAAATATGTTATTAAAACGACTAACCATTAGTAACAATTATTTAGATTAGGAGAAGAAGTGTCTAGCCGAATAAGTATACACAAGAGATTTTTGAAGATGGTTATGTATGGTAAGTGGCACGAAGGAAATAGAAATAGTTATTTGTATCACTAGGCCAGTTTTACGAGTTTGTGTACGGTTTTGTGGGACGAGGCGGTAGCCGAGGCCTACGAGTACGAATACTCGCAAAAAAGTTTCTGGCCGTATGAGATACAATGTTTTTTAGGCCGACAAATCTTAATTTTGAATTGAAAATAGAACATATTGACACTAGGGAGTTGACAATACAAGTTGGCATACATGTCACATACCTTAGTATTGTGACGTTTCCTTCTAGTTTAATATCTATTTATCAATAATAAGTGCAATGAAGACACCAGTTCATCTTAGCATGGTTGAACAGTAGCTTAATGACAATTTATTACACATCTGTCACGTGAATCTAGTGTGGCCAACCTTTAGTGACATTTTTGCCTGCCTTTTCTGGACGGAGGCGCAAAAACTAATTTATTTATAAATACGGGATTACGGGTAATGTATTGCAATAAATGTTACATGTGTGTACAAAGTTGGAAGCTGTGGATTGCATTCTGGGCGATTGGAAATGGAAAGGGCTTCAATTGTAGGCGTACTTAAGCACGAGGGTGCAGGACAGATTTATTAATGTACTACATTCGTTATAACTCACCGAAGCGAAATGAGATATTCTTTGACAATAACAAGAAAAATGAAGTTCTAAAAGTCAATATCAAATAAAATCACAAACATAGATTCTAAAAGGCTGACAATAGTAAATGAAGTACCTATTCGTCGGTAAATAACCTATTATTGAAAAGATATTCATGTTCGTCATAATCGTTAATCATTAATTCATAAAATTCCACATGATGGTAATAACCGTCGAGAAAAAGTCTTTGGAATATGCTGTTACATTTGCAAGCAATTTGTCTAGATATTATGCTAGAATCTAATTCTACTAATACACAAAATTTAAAGGACAATATCACTGACATTTTTCGCTTGGATATTTTTATTTTTATTATTTATTAATGTAAACATTGTTTCAAAACATCAAACCACATTAAGAATTGTAGTCGCACTGGGAAATGATTTTTCGAGATAATTTACTGGACATACATCGCGTGCAACTTCTGCTGAATTTCACCATAAAATTGTTTTACAATAAATAGTTTTCCTCAATCTTATTTTTCATAAAATTACTCACCATGATCAAAACTTACTAATCGTTATAAAATTTGAGGACCGTACACTAATACCCAGCAACGCCTTGTTAAATGAACGAAATGAATCAAACACGGGCTAAACTTGAAGTGAATTATACGAATGCGGGCTACAGTGAATTGATTTAAATTGAAAAGATTGATGTGAGGATAGCATTTTGTAGTGGTTAGGGTAAGGAATAGCGGTGAGTGCATGCCATTAGACAGTGATAGCATACGGATTGAAGAGGGTATATCGAAGCACTGACACGCAACCGCCCAGCAGAATAGCATGCGTTTTCTCGACTGATAGAAATCAATTTTTTTTTCTTTTCTCATATTACCGCAATCGACAGATCGAAACTGCACTCATTGTCTAATAATATTTGAAAGAAAAGAAATAGGGCAATGAAATTAAAACCATGTAAATGCAGAGGCAATTTGTGATATTTTGACCACGGAGACAGCCCCGGGAACGGCGACGATACGGGGCAGGACGAGGATGCTACGGGCAGGGCATGGGACGGAGACGAGTCGTGGACATGGCGAACATTTGAGGAATGTACCAACCCCAAAATTAAAAAGGTGCCGGAAATATAATGGTATAATGAATTCTATTATAGCACTGTTTTCGATTTCGCAACAGCTTTCATTAAGACACCAAAATAGAAGAATTACCTTACAGGCTATTCAGAATTACTCTACTACCCTCTAGTTTTAAATTTTGTGTTTGAAAATGATTAGTTATATTTATTAATATCTTAGAATGACTACTCATAGAATTTTATTAACAAAGACAAAAACAGCGCTGTGCGTTTATGCAATTATAGTTTCTTTTTTTTCATTCAATTAATAACACCTGCAATGAAATGTAAACGCGTCAAGCGCATCATCTCAATATAAACCAAATAGAACGAAGTTGTTTGGGGTTAGTCCGAACTCCGAAATATCTGGTGATATCACTATACAAAAAGTTGCTGGTAAAAGAACTCCATCAACTTCATCTCAATGCAAAAAAAAAATTACAGTTTGGATGAGTAACTTAAGTACCTACTAATCCTACTATAATAAAAATTAGTAACTAAGTACTTTGATACGTACTGCTGTGTACTGAATGTACCAAAGAAAAAGCAAAATGAATAAATAAAAATGAAAAATTAAATTAGCTAGCTCAATGGATAAAAATTTAAAAGGGCGCAAAAGAACAATTAAACTCAGGGTTACCCTGGTAAATTAAAACTAATCACGAAAAGTAAATTGTGGGTGAAAGAAATCTGACTTTCTTTATTACACCAAAAATTGAAAAGGTTTAAACAAAAATAAAGGAATAGAATTTAATATGACGTTAATAACAATCAATAATTTATATTATAAAAAAAAGAAAAAAAAATAGTTAAATACAAATTAGCAGAAATAAAAAACCCTGAACAGATGGTTCTGGTCGAAATCAAAAACTGCATTAGACTCTAAATTACAAAAGGACAATGCTAAATCCTTTATCAAAGCAAAAAACCAATTTGTTCATTCTTTAAACTTAAAATCTCTTCCCGAACAAAAATAATAAATGATCTTATATCTAAATTGTGTACACAATAATATAATAACAATTATTATTAAATGAGTTCCTTGATGGACGAAATAAAATCAAATTAAGCGAAACAAATTTCTAAAACAAATGAAATACCAAAATGGCAGCAAACAAATTTGAAATATATACTCACGCTTAAACGTCTATCTCAGAACTGAGTCTAGCAAGGTTAAACAGTCGCATACATATAAACAACAGCTGCGTGCACACGAAACCGCGCACAGACCATCGAAGAAAACTTCTAAGAAGGACATGAACAACAAAAGCGAACGCAATAAAGAGTGAAATTAATTTAAAACAACTGAACATTTAAACAAATTAAACAATTAACTCAATAACTAAATCTCGTACAAAAATTAACATTAATTTCTAAGAAAATTTGTTCGAAACATTGATAAAGGCAAATCGGAGTAAACATGAACATCTCTGCAACTTAAAAAAAAACTCTCGCGAACACTAGATGTCCACAGCAGTAGGTACCTTATATTTCATTTTTGTTATTTCTTATATTTTGTAATGTTATAATTTTAACTCCTTCTTATAAATATTGATGATGTAAAATATTTGTGAGTAACCATGTTCTTAGAAACCCCGGCAATAAGCTCTGATTACTTTTATGTACCTATAAATTGCTCACTTTTTTTCGTAGTTCTCCCTTTTCTTGTTCTCCATAAGCTTTCCATGCTAATTTTACATGGAATACACTTTCTATTTAGGTAGATATATTATCTTCACTTATCGTTTAAAACAGTCTGCAAAAATGCAATCGGAAAAATTTGAAATGGGAAAAATAATATCAGAAAATATCTTTTCTCTCAAGGCCCGGCACGTCACTGTAGAACTCGTGAAAAAACGTCTTTTGAAAGTGTCACAATAAATCTACACCCTTCGCTATTTTCAGGCGTAAGTTAATGGGTACAACATTAAAGAGAACCTAAATCGTTTAACGGAAGAGACGCCCTTCCATCTAAGGTCGTCTAAATAAAATATGAGCACTGAATTTATTTGAGTGAAATTTATGGCGAAAATACCGTAGCGTTACGCGATAATCTCGGATGTCGGACAAATATTTTCAAGGATATACAGTCTGTCCCCGGATGGACTGAACAAGAGGGAAGAAATTTCTATTTTGAACTTAACTCAAAAATGTCATTCTCTATAAAAAAAATTTGCTTATATCAAAACCATTAATTCTGAAATAAATTTAATTATAACTAACAGCTTCTTGCGGGTTTCGCCGTGTGTCAAACCTTTCGCTCGACGTTTCGCTGTTCATACTGACAGCTTCTTCAGGATAACTGAACTGATTCTCCATGGTCCGACATTCTGTCTTATATATACGCCTCTGGTGCATCCAACCGGTAGTTCCGCTCCATGACCGTGACGGTTCGTAGTAGGCTCTTGTCCAGCGTGTTGCTAAAGGTGCTACCCTTCTTATCTGTTAACGGTGAGGAGGAGAAAAACTACAACAGTTCTTGGAATACATAAATTCACAGCACCCAGCCATCAAGTTTACCATGGAGAAAGAACAAAATGGAAATCTCCCTTTCCTGGATGTTATGGTTAATGCTAACTTTAGAACAAAGAGTTTACCTTGTTCAATATTATGAAACTGGTGAGGCTTCTTACAATTTTGCTATTTAAAAATTTCAACGAACGTTTCCTAATGTTCACGTGTGGGTTAAAGTTTTACAAAATTTGGTAGAAATATTGGAAAGAACAGGTGGTGTACATGACATCAAGAAAAGAAAAGGGATACACGATGAAGAAGCAACAATACTGGCTCTAGATTCTGTAAAAACAAATTCCAAATTATCCTTACAAAAAAGATCCGCACAGTTAAATCAGTTAATTAGCAAACCGTATTCACAAAGGATTTTTGAAGAAAACAAAATTAGACCTCATAAACTGATTTTTGCTCATGAATTAAGAAATGGTGATGATGCTTTGCGTTTTAACTTTGCTTATTGGTAGGAGAAAGTCAGTCCGTAAATAGAAATTTTTGCAAAAACATTAATTTTTGGGGTGAATTGACATTAACAACCAATGGAAAATTTGCAAAGCAAAACTGTAGATGTTGGTCGAGAGAAAATCGTAATTTTAAAATTGGAGTCAGTATTACAAAAAGGTTAATGTGTGGTGTGATGTGTACGGAAAAATTATTGGATGGTATTTTTGTAATGAAAATATGAATCAACAGACGCTTCAATTTTTTTTTTGCCTGCAGTAAGAGATGAACCTAACTTTGAAAGTATATTTTTTCAACAATGTAATGGGACAGCGAAAATTTTATTTTATTTTAAATTTAAATTATTATTTATTGTCGCCACAAAAAGATATTTGATTTCACCGTATTTAGGAAACACCTAAACAGGTGGTAATTGTATTGTATTTCTTAGTTTTATTCCGGTTGTAAGTGTGTAAGGCCTACTGTCCACGTAGCCGCACATCATTCACAGGACATCGTCATTTTACGCTTGTATGTAGCTGCTTCATTAGAGAAAGTGTACAAGTTTACATTTAAATTAAAATATAAATACACAGCAGGTCCCAATAGTCTTGCGCGTGATTAAAGAATTTAACTTATACCTTGGTGAAATATTAACTCACTTAGTAAATATGTCTTTCGCAGAAGGATTTTTTCCAATAATTTTAAAACATGCTACTATTATTCCAATTTATAAAAAAGGCATAGTTACAGATACTTCAAATTATAAGCCAGTAGCTTCAAGATCTGTAATTTCAAAAATTTTAGAATGCTGTATGTTAGACCGTTTAAATTCTTTTCTTGACAAACATAACATCATTAGTAATAATCAACATGGATTTAAAAAGGGAAAGTCTACCTCCACTGCATTAATTGAGTTTTATTGCAACATCTTAAAAAATATCGATCAATATAAAGCAGCTATTGGTGTATTCTGCGATTTACAGAAAGCCTTCGACTGTGTACAATATGAAGTTTTGTTACAAAAGCTGGAATTATATGGAATACTTGGGCGCTGGTTTGGTTCATATATTAACAATAGAATGCAAATGATAAAGGTATGTTACAGAAACAATGAAGGAAATGATATTTGACTGAATCGTCGTGGTTACCCACGGATTCTGGAATTCTACAAGGTTCAGTGCTAGGTCATACACTTTTCGGTTTATACATAAACGATATAGTCTTGTCTCTATCAAATATATACTTGACGATTTATGTTGATGATGTAATGTTAACAGCTCGTAAAATAAATACTCATATTACTGAAAACACAAAAAATTCTTTACTAATTTTTTTTCGCAAAATAAACTGGTCTTTAAGCTTAGAAAAAACAAAATACGTGGTATTTCATGCGAGACAAAAGTGAACATTACAATTTAATTATAAACAAAAAAGAATTATGTTTCTGTGATATTACTAAATTTTTAGAAGTTATTTTTGACCATACGTTGACATGTAAAGAGCAATGTGA
Source organism: Protaetia brevitarsis (assembly GCA_004143645.1). Lineage (NCBI taxonomy): Eukaryota > Metazoa > Arthropoda > Insecta > Coleoptera > Scarabaeidae > Protaetia > Protaetia brevitarsis. The sequence continues at coordinate 38,287 of RXPK01004653.1, read as the reverse complement.
CAGTATTGCGCAAAAGTTACACCACAGAGCTTTTGCTTTTAAACGCTTAAGGTCTCAGATATCTGTGGATTGTTTAATTTCACTGTACTATGCTGAAATTCAGTCTAGATTACAGTATGGTATACTCTTATGGGGAACTCGGCAAAGTGCGCATCAAGTATTCTAGAGTACAAAAATGTCGGTGATTAGAAGTGTTGCTGGAGCTCATTTTTATGATTCCTGTCGACAATTTTTAAAAAAATATAAATCCTTCCTCTTTCGTGTTTAATACATTTTTGATCGTCATGTTAACATATACAGCCAAAAGCAAATATACCAACACGAAAACTCATGATTATGACACTAGTGCCCAGACATCAAGCGCCCACCCTAACTTGAATGACTGAATGAATGATGAATGACACTAGAATAAAAGATCAACTGCAGTTACCTTCTAGCTCAGTGAATATATTATAAGTCAAAGTGCATATAACTTAGGAATAAAAATATTTAATCATTTACCCAACGAAATTAGATGCCATGACAGTTATAAAAGTTTTCCAGAGTCACTAAAAGCATTTTTGTTACAACATTTCTTTTACTCGGTGGCTGAATATTTCGGAGAGTAATACGATCTTATTTTGCTTTCTTTTTTTTTCTGTTTATTTATTGATTTATTATTTTTTTTTGTTTCTGTGCCTTATTATTGGGATTATTGATTTTATTGTTCTATCATTTTGTTTTTAAGTTTGGTGGTGGCTTCATTAATTGTGTTTTCTATTATACACACAATTGTGTTTTTAATCAATAAATAATATTATTATATTATTATGCTTGGCGTAGAAAGGATGTACAATAATAAATCAGCAGAATATTCGAGAAGAGACGTTACGGATAAAGCTTGGAGCAGCGTCGCCAACCTCTCGTATACGAATTACCGGACTTTGATGAAAAAAATTACCATATTTGTAACAATTTTACTATACAATTTCAAATAATCGTATAAGTAGCATTTAAACTTTTTTTTTTTTAAAGATTCTATGGACTGGTTAATTTCTTTAAAATTAGAACTAGATATCATTTGATTGTTTTTCGGTTTTATAGGTTTTAGATATCTATCATATTGTTCTGATGACAAATTTAGCATTAGAAAATGCACATAACTTGAAATTTATTTTCAACCATTGATTGAAGCCATGAATTCTGGTAATTGAAGTAAAGAATTTTTAAAAATCTAAAAATAAAGAGACAGGTTTCTTTAAAAAAATATTTTTCATTTTTTTTTGGAGGTACTTGGACCATCACTATCACTATGTAGCATTTTTAAACACGTTTTCATGCGTAAGAAGAAATATACTACAACACAAAACGTGGTGCGGATGAATTTATAAACCTACATCACTGACGGGGGAAATCCATAATCTTCGTAAGAAAATAAAAAAACTAAACCAAGCATCCAAGAGAGCACTGTTATTCGTGAAAACACCTTAATGCTTTTAAGATATATTCCGTAACCCCGTCCGGATTTTTTAAACTTACCTTTCGCATTAACAAAACCCTCACGATCGGAATCGATTTTAATATAATAATAATTATATATGTACCGCCATTTATGCTCATATCTGTCGTAATTTCGATATGCGCGTAAGCATACCGTATTATTTGTACCATGGTACGGATGCTACTCACTTAACAGTGTTCGTAAAAAATTTCTGCAAGAACATTTTGGAAACAGGTGCATAGCTCGTTATGGACACATCAATTGGTTGGTTCGTTCCCCTGATTTAAGCCCTGGATTTCTTTTTATGGGGATATGGTAGAGCATGTTTGTGATATTAATTTGGATAACAAAATCGAAATCTTAAAACGAAAAATTACGGAAGCGGTAAATTTTGTCACTCAAGATATAATCCACAATATTTATGAAGAATTTGTACGCAGAGGATGCCATGTGAAATATTTAGATTTTTCTTCCAGAATTGATGATTTTGAAACAAGCAAAAATTTGTATGCGTTAGAGTTCCAAATAAAAAAAAATTAGTCCATTCCGGGACATACTGTATAAGAATAAAAACTTACTGGGCAATACTTAACGTATACATATATGCTTATATTTTATCTTTCCAATTCTCTTTATATTCGCTAATTATGTATCTCATCACAGTGTGTATACTTCAGTGAAAAACGCCTATCTAAGTTGGTAATCTAGTAGCTCTATAGTACATTACTTAATGTTACTTAAATATGATATGTTTACGAAGGTTGGTATAGGATCACCGCACCTTTATTAACGTCATGCTAAAAGCCTCGCAGTAAGGAACCTCGAATACAGTTCCGCCACGGGTTGGTATGTTTTAACGTGCTGCATGTTTCAAAACCCTTTTAAAAATATTAGATTAATTCTCCGCTTATCCTCACTTTCATGCACGCTATTTCCCAACAGTAACGGTTAGTTCGAAAAGATGAACGTAACATTTTTACCACTATCATGGACGCAAACACGTACGAATAAAAAAAAAATATTTGCTTGTACTTCAAGTGATATCAAGTACTTCGAAATTTTTTCTGTAGTTCACTGATTGTGAGAGAAAGTAGTCTTGTCCACAAGGAAATAGAGAAAAATATTTCATATAAAGAAACTTTATTTGAATAAAATATTGTAATTTAAAATTGATGCCATTGCTTTCTTTGCAACGATGTTTCTTTGAAAAAACATATTTTCTCTGAATAAGTTACATTGACAGCAAGCAAAATGCTGTTATATAATGTGTCCATTTATATGTTATTTAAATTATCGGCTTTGATTATTATGGATTCGGCCTTAGATAATTTACCATCACCATCAAATCTGCTCCGTCATGGCTTTGCAATAATCTGAATGGTTACTAAATGTTATTTCCGTTGTTTTTGCCTTGAAAGTTATTTCATATGATTTGCAGTGATACTGTTTTCACCATTTTCAAAGTTCTGAGAATGCTTAATTGCAATGACTAATTTTATAAAGGATATCTGAATGGCGTGAAGAATTCTAGGAAAAAATTGGAAATCTGGAGATGTAAGTATACAGGGTAACCACAAGACGTACACATTAAGTTAAATGAAGAAAGATTTGCATGTTTGTAAGCCTAATCCAAATACATTTTTGTCCATTTAAGGAAATGCATGGTTTACTAGATACTTGCAAAAAATAGAAATTCGCCAAAATCTTCGCTGTGCTCTTTTATTTGTAAAGATAGAAAAACAAATAAATATTGTTTTTATGAAATTTAATGTTGTACAATGGCATCTTCTTAAATTTTTAATTTTTCTTAGCAATTTTGAGCTAAGAGGCAAAGTCTAATTTTTTTAATAAAAAACATAGTTGGCTATGACACACACGAACAGTGCATTTTCTTCTGCTTGCAATGATGTAAGGGTCGTAGCATTTATTTTAACAAGTAACAGCACAATACACTATTACTATGTTTTGTTTTAACAAAAACCGTGTAATACCAAGCAAAGAAATGAAACTTAAAATATTCAATAAAACACAAGACATAATAAAAGCACTAAACGAATTAATTATTAACAAGATGCAACACCCTAAATGTACATTAACTGTGCGAAATGCCCAACATGATTATCGACGTATATATGATACTTTTCCAACATTGAGTAAGAAACTCTCCTATTTTGCACCCATCTAACCGGCTAAATACATTAAAAACAGCTTTCAATAACTTCTCTTGGGTAGTTATGATTGCATGTATACAAGATTTTTATTGCTCAGATCGAGATGATGAAAAATCTGGGGAACATGCAGGGACAACTTCTGCCGATCTACTAATTCATCTAGATATCTTGTTTGACCTGATAGTGAGTTAGCACCGTCGAGTTGAAACCGCCGTAAGTTTGTGTGCCCGTAAATTTAATTGACCTAGGATACTGCCGAAACCTTTCTTAAGAAATATTACAAATATCGATATCCAATTAAAGTTTTCTTAGAAAATAAATACCCCAACAAGCTGCGAACCAATAACACCGCAGCATGGATTGACGCCGAAGGTAATCTGGGGTCGTCTTTCTTCTAAACGGTGAAGATTTCTTTGGGCTTACAGGTGTTCATTATGGCAAGTGAACATGCCGCAGTTTCTGAAACGTGTTTCGTCAGTCCATAGGATCTGTATAAGAAAGTTGTTTTTTCCATGGCATTTTTGAACCATCATAACACTTCAGTTGTCCAGATCGCGTTTTTCATGTCAACACTTAATTTTTGTTAAAGAAAGACTTTTTGTTAATAAAAGTGCATTATACGGTTATTTATAAAAATAAGTGCTACCGCCCTTACATCATTGTAAGGAGAAAAAATGCACTATTAGAATAAGTTATAGCCAACCATGGCTTCGATTTAAATTATTAATGTCCACATTTTAACATTATCTAATAAGTTACGCTACCCACCAATAATGCTACCTGTAAAGATCGGACAAGAAATTCCTACCTTGCCCAATACTAAATTCCAGAAATTTTAATGACTGACAATTGAATTGTATTACATGAATTTATAATTTATATATTACTAATTTATAATTTCACTAGAGTAATAATGCATTTTCGGTACAAATTATATACATGGTTATAAAATATGTATTTAGTACCAAGCAAATATTTCATGAGAGCGCTAATCATCAAAATGGTACTCCCCATCGCAGCACAGCGGATTGTCTGTATTTAACCTCATAATATTGTTGAACTGATTTAAATTTGGTTAATTTTTAACATCGGCTATTTCAGATTTACGAAAACCGAAAATTATTAATTTCAAATATTTTTGTATTTTTGTTTCTTACAATTAGTGAAATTTGCTTCAGTATTCATTAATTTGACCAAACAAGCTTTACTATTTTCACAAAGAAATTTTAATATTGCTTGTTTTGAAGTAAAAACCGTATTAGGAAGAAATATGCTTGCTGGATTACTATTTGTGGTGCAATTTCTTAGAACCTAATAAATATTTCTTTGCCACTATTTAAAAGAATAATTTATTTGACTGAAGGCCTATTGTATTTATTAACGACAAAGATATCTTTATGACTGTACAGAATTTGCTCTTAACCTATTCGAATTGATAGTTATTATTATTGCCAGAGTGAATTACGAAAGCATATATACGAGCATTTAATAAGAAGTCGTAAGCTTCTTATCGGTTCAAGTTGTTATAGTCTAAGAAAAATGAGTCACCACAAAACAAAAAAGTTGGCGGTAAAACGACTTTCAGTAAGTGATTCCAAAAATGTATATGAAGAAATAAGTGCCAAACAAATAGCTTCATTTTACGCATAAAGTATGAAGAGCTTGAGCATTCAGGAGTTTTCAAATCGCTATAAAATAAAAGAAAATGAATACAGAAGAAAATGAACCTGTCGAATTTGGATGTAAAAGTTTCCAAGAATAACAACACAAATGTTTGATTCAACAAATAATTGCCACACACACATAAAACACTTACTGTTAAGGAAGTGTATAGGTAACAAAATTCGCAAATTGTTATTTTAACAGACGTTGCAAGGTTGATAGCGGGAATACGCGATAACTAATAGATTTTATGTATTTATAAATACATAAGAAAAACGTTTATCTACGAAATTCCAATAGTTAGCCACAGTTATCATTTCCTTTTACAGGTGCCTTTATTCCTTAATAATTTAACGTTGATAATAGTAAATATAACAGACAAAATAAATAAATACAGGAAAAGAAATATGCAAAAACAGTTAATAATAAGTTAACCAATTGAGCGTATTTATTTTCACAATCAACACATTTACTTTAAGTGCAGTATAAACTAAATACCTTGATTGTGAGAATATGAGCTTCTGCTGTTCGTAGTAAGTATCACAACCTTAACTCACAAAAATGAAGTGAGTTGAGCTTGACTGTGAAACTCACTGATCAGTGGCGGTCGCGTACGAAAGCTAAGGCATTAGCTAACGATCTGATTTTGGTGGTGCGTCAGATGATGATGAAATTTTAACTAAGAAAAGTATCCTCCAATTTTTAACTAGGAAAATGAGAATTATAAAAATTTTACAGTAAAAGAGAATACATGGAATTCCCCTACGCCACACACATAATAGTATATTTTATGCTACACATGTACATAAAGACATTATGTAAATCCAGTTATTGGAAGTTTTGGATTGGTGGTATTATAGAATAAATAGTAACAAAACCAGAAAATATGTTCTTTCGAATCCTTTTATTGGTAAAATATTTCCGGTTTCGGCTTATGCCATCCTCTCGACCTCCTAAATTCTTACTGACATATTGTGTTCAGAGGATGGCATAAGCCGAAACCGGTCGACAATAATTGTTTTACTAATAAAAGGATTGGAAAGAACATATTTTCTGGTTTTGTTACTATTTATTCTATTATGTAAATACCCATTTAACATTAAGCAACCAAAACTTTTTCGTGGAATTATGGTTTAAAAGAATGCAATTTTTCTTAATTAAACAACGTTTCGACAATTTTTTTTATTGTCTTTTTCAAGTTTTTATAAAGCAAAATTAATTAAAGGTGTGTTGTAGATGACATCTTTTTATTTGTTTACAACCATCTGTTGTTTGTCAATAACACAAAACATTTTAAAATTACATAACACGTTAGTACTATTATCTAAATTTACAAACAAACATATAAGCGAAATTCTAACATTTAAAGTAATCAATATTTAATAAACGTTGTTTAATTAAGAAAAATTGCATTCATTTAAGCCATAATTCCACGAAAAAATGTTGGTTGCTAAATGGAATACATTGGCTAATAAATAAATTTCAAGAAAGTTAACATTAAGTTGAATTCACCTAAAATTGTTAATTCAGGAAGGATCCTAATTAGACTACCTATAGCAAACGTTCATTCATGTTTCATTGTCAGGGTATCGAGTTTTTGCGAGAAAAAGGTATGTATGCCTGCTTACATCCTTGAAATGTTACTTTTTGAAGATATGTTGTCCTCTAAATATTCTTCAGCAACTGAGGTACTCTTCCAATTTACCATGACGTTTCAACGTGGTTATACTGATCCTAGCCCCCGCCAGAAGAGTTGCTGACATTCGACGCAGTCAGTGGTCTGTGTACTTGTCAATATTGCCCACGTCCAGATATCTCGCAATGATGAATAGAATTTTTTTCCAAATGTGCTTTTCCCAGCTAGTATACAGCGACCTTGTCTATAGATCAGAGCAGGTCTTTTTTTCTGATCAATCACGTGGCCGTAAAGACAACTAATCTCTTACCAGCTTCAAACAGTTCATTTCACCATCATCAACAATGGTAAAAACGCGTTTTTTATTAGTTTTTGTCTCTGGTACCTTTACCACGAAAACTGATTTTCTCTCTCCTATATAAGTAACTAGTACATTCACAAGTTCTTGCTGTTGATATCCACCAAATACACCAAACGCTAATGCAATTTTGCTCATTAAAAACGTCTCAATGAAACATCTTCTCTAAATAGAACTTTTTCGACCGGTTTTTGACCCTTGCTTCAAATATTCGTTTAACTTCTAGTAATTAGCATTGTTAATATTCTTATTTCCCATTGAATATTTGTTCTATAGGGAATTCAGTGAAAATGTTTCAATGAGACCACCGAAGTATACAAGAAACAAAGCTTCATTAATATTTTCTATTCAATTTCCTACTATCCAGTTTATTAATTTGTCATATACTTTGTCGTAGGCGTCTCTCGATTTCTTCTATGACTGGGGTTGATCGTTACAATATTTTTAAAATTAAATTGAATTTTCGGATTTTTTTTTAAATAATTATGGATACGAACTAGTTTAACATAAAAGTCTGTATGGACCGCGGGTATTAACAGATGTATGTGTAAGATCATCGCCCCCACGGCACAAACATCTACTTAATACACTTAGCACATAAGTTATTATAGACTATCTTCCTTCTTCCATGTGCACTACTAATAAGATTAAAATACCCTTGTTCTCTTGTTTTATAAATACACCATGCGTATCACTTCTCTTACAACTGCTCTCATCTTCTAATAAAATTACATATATTAGATTTTAACTGCAGTCTCAAATGCAGTCGTCAGATGCATTACCGAAATCAGATCTTATAATGGGTTAAATTGGCCGCAACGCGAAATAGATATCAAAGATAATGAGCCGGTCGAATGGTGGGAATAAATAACGCGCTTGTTATTACATATATAGAGATATAGCAGCTTATGTAAAGTGAAGTTGTTTTTCTTCGTAAAATGTAAAAATAGAATAATATATAGGGTGTTCTATTTAAAATAACGGAGTAGGTATGCGTTCCCTTATTTTTGAAACAGTCTGTATAGTCAAAAGTATTTTTAGGTTATGCAACATTCAACTCTGTAAAAACTTCTGTGCAAGAGATCCTAAGATCAAAAATAGAGCTGCAATCAAAGACCTAGTCTTCGATGGGATACCTGTACGTAAATTTTCTTTTGCGTTTCTATGTTTTGTGAGTTAAACATAATTAAATATAATGGTAGCAATAACTTTCTTTTTGTTTGCCGTAGGTCGTCCAGACACCAGTACAAAATATTCGCTACCTGTAGAAGTAACAACGTAACATAACTGAGCATATAACATGAAAGGCTAGAGAAAAGTAATGAGAGGGAAAGAAAAAAAAAGTAGCTTCTTACCAAAGGTATAGTTATGTCGTTTTTTGATTTAACAAAAATTAGATAGGTACCATTGAAACAATTTAGGATTTTATTTATATCCCTTTTTAAATACTCCATGAGAAAGTAAAATAAGCAAGCTCTCTTTTTAGACACCTGTATATTTTCAGAGAAGCTATAAATTTTCATACATTAGGTACAAGGCGAATGTGTCACCTAGGCGTAAATAAAAAATGGTAAGATGAAAAAGTATCTTTACACATAAATAAAATATAAATTCAGTCATAACGTTCGTGCATTTGAATTTACTTTTTCCCAACTGCTTCTGACCATGCCATTCATTAATCAATCATACGATGCCGATTACTACGCATAACATATCTGTATGATTATATCTGTACTCAATTTAGTTGAAGTCAGAAATCTACTTTTCCATCAACCAAAACAGCTTTCTGACAATTAAAAAAATTTAAAAAAATTTAAAAAAATTTTGAACAGAAATTATATTAACTGTATATTATTCTCACAAAAGCGACGTTTCGGCCACCTCCGCGACCTTCTTCAAGCTGCAAACCCCAACATTAAGCGTATAACAATTACTCTTTAAGTTAAATTAAATACCTTAATAGAAGATTATACACTTATTCTACCTATTGGATAAAAAATTGATGTTGATGTAACACATAATTAACAATAAAATATAAATTTAAAACTTTGAAGAAATCAATTACAATTAAAATTTTAACTTATACACATCAAGGGAAATGAAATATTAATGTAAAAAATACATACGTATTGCTGTGGTTTATACAACCCATTTATCAATGAGTGTATTTTGAGTTGCATATTATGGTTGTTGTTTGTTTAAACAGCTGATTTTCAATTTACCGAGAATTTTCACAATTTTGTTTTGTTTTGAATAAGTTTAGTTTAAGAATTTATTGAATGATTTTAATTATGTAGTGTTAATTTTTTTTTTTAATTAATCCGGTCATTCAGATGTCTATTGTTCGCTTGTGCTGGTTTAATGCGTATTCTATTAAATATTGTCGTTGTAATGTTATACGTCTGCGTTGTACGAATTTTGAGAGAGGGATTTTTGTAAGAAAACAACTGTAGGATTTTGTTAGGACTTCCTTGTTCGACTATTGACGTGAGTAGACGAGTTTGTAAATCGTTGTTGCAATTTTGATATTCAGTTCTGTATTGTAAAATTTATTTTTCCTTTTATATAGTCAATCAAGGAATTTTCATTGTAATAATTGTTAATGTATTAGAGTGTGGACTTTTTAGATATAGGATCAATTATTATTTTATGTTTAGGAAGATTTATTTTTGGTTTTTCTCTCAATTTTATATTTAAAGAGTTAATTTTTCTGTTTATTCTATTTTTGCTAATATCTTTGTATATTTTTCTTTTTCTTCACCTCTGTTGGGTGAGTAGAAACATTTTTCTAATTTTAGCTTTTTCATTTCTGCAAGTTTCTAGCATTTGTCCACGCTTAGATTATTTTAATTTGTGAAACCACGTGGATAGAAATTCAAAGATCTTATAGATTGAATAATCTTCCTGAACAAATAAAACCTTTCGTTTTTGTTTTGTATAAGAAATAGGATTGTCCTATTTTAAATTAGAGTCTAGTGTAGTTTTTATTTTAGGCCAGAACCTTCAGTTCAGGGTTTTTTCTGCACAATGTAATTGCGTAAATAAACCGTTGTAAATTCTGTTCTTTTATGTTTATTTAAACCTTTACAATTTTCGTGTATTAAGAAAGTCTGATTTCATTTACTCACAATTTACTTTTCGTGGTTAGATTAAAGTTTTAATTCGCGAGGGTAACTCTGAGATTCATAGTTCTTTTGTGTTCATTAAAGAACTTTCCGTTGAGCTAGCTAATATTTTTTCCTTTTCATTTTTAAATTCATTTAGCATTTTTATTTACTTCAATTTATACACAGCAGTATGTTGAAAAGCAGGCAATATATAAAATAACAGCATCATTGTACAAGGTGCAAAACAATTTTTGGATTATATTATAGTTAACATAATTTCTGCAAGAAAAATAGCCGTCTATCTTTTCTATTTCATTAGAGCGATTACTTGCAGATAATTTCATTCAATCAGTAAAACATATTGTATTATACAAGCTATATAAACCTTCAGTAGCAGTAAAGTGTTAGGATTCTTGTAAAATGCGATATCACATCTGTTGTTTCCTAATACACACTCATGGCTTACACTTTGTTTCATAATTTGAAAAGTGGTTCGATAAATTTTTCCACATTCGACTACCATGCACATTTCCAGGCCACACATAAACTAATGCAATCTCCTGATTAATTAAAAGTAGCCTAAACGTTGATTAAACTACAGGTGCGAACGGGCCGGGCTGGCCTGTTTAAGACCCGAACCGGGCCGTGCTTTTCTATAACGGCACAGACGGTCCGTAAAGCCAGTTTATAATATTTGAGTTGATATGTCAAATAATTCGGAACAATTTTAAAATAAGTAGGTAATAGAAATCATAATTCCATTGTAATTAATGTTATATAATTGCCTATTCATATTGTACAAAGTAACGGAGTACCATTTGCAAAAATGCAATATATCACCATAATCATATAATGAGATCCTGAACTGAAAAACTTGAGGGAAAAAAAAAGTAAATGTAAGTGTGGGATCTCACTAAATTTTACTTTGCGAAGAGAAGAAAGAGAGAGAAACTGAAAATTACATAATTTTCAGAGCAAAAAAATATGTCTATTTGACAAATTTTCTGAAATTATTTATTGGAAAATATATTTGAATTTTCATAATTTTAGAGTTTTTAAAATTATTGGATCAAATAGACCAAATGAATTCTGTATCTACTCACTGTTATTCGTTAATCAAACGTACTGTGATGCGCCTTCTCAAAGTCATGATTCGATTTAAAATTTTAAGGACGAAGTTGATATTTTATTGAAGTTTATATTTTAAAAAATGTCTTGGTATCAAAACCTGCTTATCTATCTTATTTTAATATTTCTAAATTCTGATCCAAAGTTCTTTTTACCAAATTTTAGTTTTTGATTTTAATAATAAATACAAATAAATTTCAGAGCAAGAAAGATGTTTTATAATAAAACGTGCTTAATATGTTTAGGAATTATAAACATTGTGGAAATTATCTGTTCCACTTAATTATTAAATCGCCAGCAATAGTTGCTGCAACTCTTATTGTAAATATTTGCAGCACATACCTTTAAATAAAATAGTTTTCCTATAGGAGAGGCTATCCTTTTGGAAGGACGACCGGTAAATAAGACGGGCTGCGAGATGTTTACCAAAATGCGCACCTTAGATTGAACAAAAACCTTTTCATTAAAGCAATTCTCACCATGAGGGAATGGTTTCCTAATTTTAATGTTACATTTGATTACGACTAAATTAATATGGAATATATTCCAACGATGCTTTGCTGGCCTCAATTTATTAAGAACTAAAGAAAAGCGAATTCATGCTTCTTTCTCTCTCACCATTTTGCTGACTACTCTTTTGACGACGAAGAAACCATAGTGTGATAAATCCCCGAATCTGGTCCAACACTTTCCTTAAAGCCAGAATCATCTGTATTCTTAAAAATACCTCATCTTTCTAATATTTATCGAAACTCCCTTCAAGCCTCGCGTTATTTTTCTCAGAAAACGGCTTAGCCCATCCATCATTGCAAATTCTTTTATAAAATCTACACAAGTATGTACAACGCTAAGACAATTTAATACCATAAAAGGTAGATGTGCCCAAATATTTTTAGGTACGGTAAAGCACTACTAAGGATTAATGCGCGTTGCTTTAGTATTACCCTTATGCTATGCACATAAGCTTCATTTCTAAAGTATTCACTTTAGACCGAAGGTAATAAGTACTATATTATTGGAGTAAATGCTTTTTTAAGCATGCGTCAAAAAATACGTATGGATCTTAGATAGTTCCCTACTGGCAACTTTTAATAAATGCATGGTTAAATAGTTAAGGTTATTCCAACTAAACAGCATTAATATCGGCTAACTTAATGCTCCCGAAGGAGTAAATCTTCGACAAAATCTCTTCCACAGCTTAACTAGGAAATATGGTAATAGCTACCCACAGCAATCTCACGCTACAAACACAAAATTCTACCTCTCTCTATAATCTTATAAAGAAGTTTAGCGACGCATAATTTAATTTGCATAGGAAAGGACGAACTGCCGTAAGGTAAAATTAGCTCGTCGGAGACTCACCGCACCGTTTCCAACCGTTTAAAGCAATTTTTGAAGTCTAAAGCGAGTTAACACCAATGGGATGAAGCAACAATTCGCCTACGCTATACTCGTATTATATTGCATTTGTATAAAATATGTGCAATGTAAGCACCTACTTTCGTGATGTCATGGATTTAAGTACACAAACGTGAGAAACTAGATCAGTATCAATTAGCGTTAATATTACAAGTACCCGTGACTAAAAAATAAGCCTAACTATGTGAAAATGCATTAGAGTCTTTAACGGTATTAGCCGCACCACTTAATTGTTAGTGCACAGTGGGACGAATTAAAAAATCATTGCCTAGATTTTATCAAACAAAATAATACTTGAATTTATTAGTGTTAGGCAGTGTGTAGTATGTTGGTATATATACATACACTACTTATCGTGCCTCAACGCTTTCTCTTCCAAATATATTTTGTTTTAATTTATTTTTGTTTACACTGTTATATTTAACAACTCAAAATAATCTCATTGAAGGTTGGTTTCGACAACTCTTGCGGTAATAATACATTTTGAGGTATTTAGCGGTGATCCCTAATGATTTTTTGGGTGATATGGGACCTCCTGGTGGAGGTCCACTACTAAATTAAAAACTTTTTACGGACTTGTGGTCGTGATCAAGGGTGACATTTTATAAATCTTTTGTTTAGCTTAAAGCCTTTCCGACACATAGTCAAACGTCAATAAGATTTTAATTGAAAAGCACGCTTGTACAATCCCCACCGAAATTTCTGCTGAACCCGGATAGAAAATTTTAACGTGTCAAACAGTATTGAATACAGGATTTACGGCGTTCTTCCTATAGCCTACATTACAGATTACCTACATTCGGATTTTAATCCAAGTTAACGCTCAGTATAAGTAAAATAGCAGAGATAAGATACGCTTGAGATAGTAGACTTAAGGCCGCGTACAAGTTGGTGGGAGAACAAATTTTCCATTTCCTAAGTTTCTAAAAAAATGAAATGATTTAATTATATTTTAAGTTATAAAATGGCGCTATATTTAACCATTGTAATAATGAAGAAGTTACAAGAGAATACGTAACTGTATAAGTGCGGGAAAGGAAAAAGTTGGTTGAAGAGTGTCATTGTTAAAAATGGAGGTTACCCGCCATGGGCGATTTTTTTTTCGCTTTCCCGAAGTATATATTAACGTATTCTTTTTGATCTCTTCATTGATAACTATCCGCTAAATAAAGATTCCTTTCATGAGTGAAAACATAATTAAATAATTTAATTTTTCAAGAAACTTGGGAAATAAGAAATCTCTTCCCACCACTACTATTAGCCCACCTTTAATAATAAAAATTTGCTACGCCTGTACAATGTGGTGAGAGCCGATTTTGGAAAGTTCTGGTATCGATTCATAAAAGGCGCGCGAGTCATTAAGAGCGCGGAATATGAATGTATATCCTAATGTTTCCCTCTTATGTGATTATTGTTTGAAAATTGAATGCAGCATTTACAAACGTATAACCGCTACGCAAAAAAACATGATAAATCATGACAATGACACAATTAATTTTCGAAAATTAACATCAAGTTTGTAAAAATATGAAGGTGTTTTTGGAAATAAATAAATATTTTGCAGGACAAAAACATTGTAATTTTTATAATTTTATAAAAGAGGTGAGCTAAGCAGCTAAATCTATGCATATATGATATTCATGGAGCATGGACTATTACACGCCAGCTCCTACTGGAACCAAAAATCATGTTGAAGGGGAGACACTGGGCATTCAAATTAATCCCTTATTAGTCAGCAATTTAAGTATAAAAGTCTCAACTCGGATGGAAATAACAGCTCAAAATGTATTATTTTCAGTCAACATATTACGCAAACGCGTACACAGCGAATCTGTATATTTACTTCACAACTTCACGGAAATATATTTTTGAGAAACTGTCGTTTAAAGTAAGTGTTCATTTAATTCTCTAAATATCAAAATGATGCTAGAAGAAAAAACTGACGAATCATTTTTGCTCTAGTATCCAGAATCATAGGGTTTCTTAAAAAAAAGGGCTACTTATACAGGGAACTTTATATACTTGTATGTTGACCTCAGCGCCTCAGATATAGGATTGATACCTAAATCAAGGAACATCTTAATAAGAACGGAGAAGCTGCATCGGCACCTTTGATCTCAGTGGAAAAAAATCGTATCATTCAATTCGCTTATTGACTAACACGGCGTAGGCTTTCACGGCCGGTGTAACTATAACTAACAGCTTCCTGCGGGTTTCGCCGTGTGTCAAAACTTTCGCTCGACGTTTCGCTGTTCATACTGACAGCTTCTTCAGGATAACTGAACTGGTAAAGTACAGTTCAGTTATCCTGAAGAAGCTAGTATGAACAGCGAAACGTCGAGCGAAAGTTTTGACACACGGCGAAACCCGCAAGAAGCTGTTAGTTTTAGTTATCGGTTATTGACTGCTATTGGTTGGCTGGAACGAACTGAAAAAGAATGGCGACTGCGCGCGCACATTCAAAATTTGCATCACACCTGGCATTCGCTTGAATGTTTGTTGATAGGTTACAAAAACCTCGAAAAATGTCAACTGATTGTCAAGAACTGTTTCGACAAGAGACACGCTTGGCTTCGTATTCTAAATTCGCTAAAACAGTCTCAGAAAAGGTGGCGATTCGACGCAGTTAAAATTCGCTAGCTGCCCATTCTTGTTTACATGTTTCTTGCCTAAACCACAGTATATGTATAGTATGAGTCAGTGTCCTCCTTATACATTGGTTTTTGAAACTTTGAACCGATGACCTTGGGTTTCCTTTTGGCGGGAAATTCAAATTATCTATATTACGTAATATACAAAAGTTTTATAAAATGTTTTTGTTTTATGAATGGTGTGGGAATGAAGTATTTAAAAGCAGAATATTTCCTTCTAAATAATTGAGCGCGAAATAATCATGTAGCGGTATTAGCAGTACAAGTAACTCTACACCCTAAAAAAAAAAAGTGGTAAAATTACCCCAAAAATAGATGGCAACTGGGCTACCGACTATTTTTGGGGTAAATTTACACCTATAGGGGATTTTTCACATGCTTGTGGAACATTCCTTGAAAGTGTGGTAATTTTCCCTGGTAAATTTACACCTCTAAAGAAATATTGCCTAATGGAATGGAATAATTTCAGGTAGATTTACCACACCTTCAAGGAAAATTCCACCAGTATGTGAAAAATCCCCTATAGGTGTAAATTTACCCCAAAAATAGGGGGTAACCCAGTTGTCATCTATTTTTGGGGTAATTTTACCGCATTTTTTTTTAATGTATGATTAGAGTAACAACAAAGAAATTAGAAATAATTGATTATTAGGTTGTTTTATCATCCAGAAATATTAAGTTTCGGGTTTTCTAATAACATGTCATTTAGAACTTAATGCAGATTTTAATAATTTCTGAAAGATATATTAATTAGTTGGATTACAGAGAGTTTACAATAATTTCAACAAATTTTTAAATTCAATAAGCAATGTTTTAAAGAGTAAACATTTTGGGAGAAAGGTCGATAAGAAAAGCCAATAGTTACTAAGAATTGGTTGTATTCATAATACAAAGATCTAGTTGAATGTAACCATAAAATAAATTTTGACTAATAAAATACATTAAAAAATCTTATCAATTTGAGTTTGGATTTGGACGCTTTTTTATTTTTGTTGCCCTGTTCAGGGTATATTTTAAAAAAAATACCTCTGCAAAACTTCTAATATGTTAGAAGCCTCTTTTGCGTATTGCAAATGAAAATTAAAATATGCCGCCATCATTTGTTGTAATTCAGAACGAAATCAATCTGTTGGGTCTAATAACTGTTTTTCTAAAAAATAAATGTAAAAAACATATGAAATAAACATATTTTTATTAATACCTTCTTTCAAGCATATTATCAACGGTGTATTCACCTCAATTTCTTCAAGTTTAGATTTATCCTGAAAATTTTTAATAAATTTAGCATTTAAAAATGTATTGTATGTAGATAATAGTGCTGCGAATCGAAGTCTCTTTATGTGAAACCGGGGTTTGGATGCAATGATTAATCGTCTTTGAAAATTGTAACCGGTAAAACCGGTTTTCAAAATCAAAAGCAGATTATTGCGCCTTAAATAGGTTTTTCGAATTTAAAATACATAGCACTTTTAAAAAAGTAATACGTATTGTTTTTAGTTTGAAACTGATTTTGAAAATCGATTTTAAAAACTGAATTTTAACAACCGATTTTTACTAAAAATCGATTAACCGGTTTTTGATATCTGGCGATTTCTGCAATACTAGTGTATACATAAATAATGTTGTGATTAACTATTGAACTCAAATTTGCCGTCCTGCGGTCTTGCACATTTGCATGTATAAGTGCTTAATACCTACTTTACTTTTGTCATTAAATCCTAGAGTAAAACCAAAATAGTCTCTTCCTTACTTTACTTGTATCATCACTTAATAACGAAAACATAGCCTCCAATAACGGCAAGACACAAGTCGTTTTATATTTCCAAATGTTTAATGAAAGAGAAATTTGATACGGTAGTTTCCTGCGTGTCACTTGCACGTTGAAAACTTCAAATAAATGTATCATTATCTTGTAGCAACAATACCGCCAAATGCTATTGAGGTTAAGTTCCCAGTATATCATATTAGATATCCATATGTCTATTATTAGGTGCGCTGTCATAGCTAAGTACATGGTAATCTCAATAGATAATTAATGTAAAATGAACTTACCTCAATCTTTATTTGCAAGACAAATGTTATGTTATTTTTCCTTGGTCCTAAGCAAATTTCCCCAAGTGGGGGAAAATTACTTCATTTATTGAAGTATTTTTCCATCAAAGTCGGTTTACCAGGCAAACTTAGACCTAATTTGTGGTAATCTGATGTTTACCCTCATTTTGGTGTAATTTTACCTTATATTTCATATGTTTTTTCACATACCAGTGAGGTAAATTTACCATCATTTTTTGTGTACGTTTTCTAATTTAATGTTACCATAAAGCTATAAACACTCTCGAAGGAATGCGTTTATGGGTTATAGAGGCGCTAGTGCGTTATATGATTTATAAGCGACCTGTACCGGAATATCTCAAGTCAAAAAAGGGCGATTAATATGCAAATTAAAAAAAATAACACAAGAAATTCATGTACAAAGGCCTCTCTGGGCTTGCCCTTTGTAAAGCTCGTTTTCTAACTCATGGAATTCCTCTAATAAAACTCTTAGGCATTACACTAGCTCTCCAACCAAATGATCCATTCTATATGTGTATATATTAGACATAATTTCATGTGTTAATTATAAGATAATAATCATATTTAAAGCAATTAAACATTCATTCTCCTGAATTATTATAGGTATTGTAGTCCTTGGATGGCAAAAGACCATCTCGCAAGCCATTTGTAAACATGCAATCTTGGAAATAAACACTGCAAATTCTATTTCGTGATTTTACTTATTTATACCAGTGCCGCTAGCAGCTAATACCGAGTTCTGGATTGTTGAATAATATTTATTAAAGCTTCTAAGAAGCTTACATGTGAACTAAATTCTTACGTATCTGCAACATTGGGTATCTAAACAAATGTAAATCCATGAATTCATAATAGCCACTTTTACAACTTTTGACGGAGTAATGAATTCCAGACATCGTCAAAGATAGCAAAAATTAGGTTACTTATGCCTACTTAACTAACAAAATATCAAAATAGTACACAAATATGTTAAACGGACTAAAAAACCACACGAAATGGAATTTATGGAATACTTTACACACAAGTTTTAAATTTGTATTCGTAAAAGACAAGTATTGACAAGTCTGTCAACTAATCATAGTAATGGCGTCCAAAAAATGGTAATGGCAGTTACAGATACTCCCTATCCTGTGCCTAAACCAAGGAACCAACAACGAAGAACGGACACTTTGCAAATTTTGTGTGGGGCGTAACCTCCATCTTTTTTGGTTTTTTTTTTAGCCAATAGGAAGTCAGTTCTTCCAAGCTCGGCCTTGCCAAATCGTTCTTGACAGTAATTGTATAGTTTCCGATATAATCTATAAATATTCATTCAAGGAATAACAGCTGTGGTAAACGAACATGTCCAGCTGACAGGTAGCAAACTTTAAATAAGCGCACGAAATCGACATTTTACTTGAGTCCGGTCTTAGAGTGAAGTCCACAAAATTTCCCTCTGAGATCAAAGGTGCCGACGCTATTTGTTCATTCTTGTTGAGATGTTCTTCGCCTAAACTACTACCTCTCCTAAGGAGAAAGTGACAAAATTTGTCTAATTCAAGTTGGTCAGGGATAGTGAAAGCTTCATACTTCACTTCCAGGATAAACCGTTGTGATTGTAATAGTGGTGCTTAACTCATCATTGCCTTTCCTAAGGACTAGAAAGGATGAAGGTGATGAAAGAGTATTATCCTAAGTTTTATCTGGTCCGGGAAAAAACAACCTATTAAAAGACCTTCATCTGTAAAAAAAGGTATTTGACAATTCGATATCCAGTTGTAAGTGCTTTTACTAACGAGGAAAAATGTAATTTCTAATTTCTTTACCACTTCTGTCATTATACATTCTGTCTTATGGCCGATTTCGGTTGCTTGTATATTTGCTCATCTTATACGTGTGATCATATTCTCCACCTCCTGTTTGATCATCTTTATAGTTAACAGTTCTTGAATATATTTTATCTCTCTTTTCATAATTTTTGCGTCTTCAATTATATTCCATATTTTACATGCTTTTCCTTTCTTTACGTTTTTAAGTATGTACTTTACAGAAAAAAAAAGCTTATAGTTTGTGTTGCTGCTTCCTTCCACATTTTTCGTAATTTCAGTATTTCACTATTAATCAGTATTTGATTTTTATTCTGTATTTGCATTTCTCATACTCTTACTACCTAGATAGCGCTTCCATTCATCTATCAGACCTACAACTATTGCATATGCCGACTAGATGTTTTATCATTTATCCACTAACAAAAATTCTGCTGTTTCATGTTGTTTGGGATTCTCTTACTTGATGGGGTAATGTCTGTGTCAACTTAGGATATATATTTGTTGCTCATTTTATATTTATGCACTTATAATGCTAATACTTAATCCTAAGAGTGGTACAAACGTATTTTTAAGAAAAAATAATGGTAAGAACAATACAATATTACTATGTTGATATTGAAATAATAACAATAATAAATTAATAATAATAATAATAAATTCGAATTTACCTTGTTATTATTTCAATATCAACATACATTACACCAATCCCCTGGGACACTACAGACAAGATTACTATGTTAATTAACAATATTAGGTACTCTATTACTCCTCTGGCATAAATAAAAGGTAATAACTATTTTACATTCAAGAAACACAATAATGTAAAAATATGATATCCTATGATCGCTTTCATCTTCATTTATATGGAGAACACAGTTATAACACTGTTTCATTTGTTCCCTTCCTTGTGTCCTACTTATACAATTGCAAGTTTGGAAAATTAATTTAATAGCTTTAATTCATTGGAAGATACCGGGCTAACAAAAGCGATAACATCGCGTTTGTCAAAACGGTTTGAGTTTCAATAATAGTATAATTACATTGCTTAAAATACCGTTTCTTGAATTTGAAAATTATGATATCATTTCGGATATCTCAAACTTGCAAGAGGCACCTGCGACATAATTATATTAATTATCACGGTAAGAAAGCTGAGGACAAAATCAATTAACCTTGTTATAACTTAACAGGGTTAACAGTGATTTATGTGCCGTTCCCTAAAAATTGAGAAATATTTTCCTATCTTAAATTTATTTTTAATTTCACGAAGGATAAATGAACAATTCTTTCTGTGTAATTTATTTTCCACGTCGCGTCCTCGGAACAAGAATTTGGGGTTTTTCTCGGAGTTCGAGACTTCGACTTCATTACAGTTGAAAAGTTTAAAAAAAGGTTTAATGATTGCGAAAGACTGTAAGTAAGGGTTAACAAGAAATGGAAAAAAAGTTAAGCAACCGTACTTACCAGTACCTTACGAATACAGAAATAGCATCAGTTTCGAAGGGGCTTCTCAACACGTAAATACGTACATGCGCACATATGTGGGGTAATGTACGGTAACATTTTTTTTTGAATAAATATTCATCTTGAGGTAGCAACACCACAAATCCCATTCTTTAAACATTCATGTTTCAACAACATTCTTCTTTAGATTGTGCAAGCTTCCAAAATACAAACATTTCTACAATTATACAAAAATCCATAAACATTAAAAAAAGACAAAACAGGTACTTACATGATTACTTAGTCTGCAAGATAGAATAATTAAGAAACTGATTTTTTTTGTAATTCAGCAGTAGATACAGTGGTGGTCTCATTTAATATCTTCCCTTATGGCGGGGAGAATATCAAAACTACGGTCCCTGGATGTCATAGATCAGCGCTCGCCAAGGTGGCCCGTAGGAGTTAACTTTTACATTCCTCCGCCCAACTAATTCAAGCGTTTTTGTAAGTTTATCGAGGAGAACATACGACACAGAGCACATTGAGTCATTGAAACGTAGAGCGTTGAGTTAATTATAATGGATATTCCGAGCACAAACGGTCGTGTTTTTTACAAAGGGGTAAATGGTAAACGCAATTTTTATTTTCCAAAACATATCTGGGCATAATGAGCGCGTTTTTTGTGGCAAGATAATGCAAGTATGTAAACATTTCAATTTAAAGCGACATTTTGATCATTTTCAGGAAAGGTTTTTTAAATAATTTTATTATTTATTTTAGAATTTCTATTTTATTTTTGAAGTATTTTATTTTTGTTAATTATTTATTATATATTTTTTGATTTGTCCATATAACTTGTGCGATATTTTTAGCCAGCTTTGTTTTATTTTTGCGAAAATGTATTGTTTGTTAATTTATCTTTTTAATAAAATTCAAAAAAAAAAAATCAAATGAAGTTTGCTGTTTCTATAATATGTCTATATATTTACATTTTAGATATATGAAATGAAATACATATTATTTTTATATTACAAGTGCTGCGTTTATACCAGGTTTTCCAAGGTGGATGACATCGTAGAAGTGTATGGAACACCAAACATCATAATTAATTACAATTTTTAATAAGTTATTGATAATGAACTACGTTCTTAAAATATTTTGACCATTGGAAATTATCGCTTCTTGCTAAACCATGTAATAAACTGTTTCAATTTAAAGAGAACATTCTGTATTTTTCATTATTTGATTCCTTTCCTACTAACAATAATTAAATGTGCACATTTTAAACATTAAAGAAGCGTTGGACTAACTTACCATGACATCCAAAATTAATGGAATACCTATACAGAACCTTTTATAAGTAACATTTACGGCTAATGGGTTAATAAACGCTGGTGAGGAGGTAAATTTATAATTAATTATGGTATTCTCTCCATCCACGTATTCCTATGAACTTATAGGTGACCTTACAAACGTTAGTCCCGCCATAAATCAAGATTATTACAAACAATAACTCAAATAATTATAATTATGAAAGAAGTCTCATGTTATTTTACGGATGATATTTACATTGGCATGTGTATTTAAAATCAAATAAATTTGCCAAAATAGTTGGAATACTGTCAACTTTTTGTGAACAATACGCTATCAATAAGTAGATATGAGGCAAAAAATGGAACCGATATCTTCTCTCTTGCTCGTCGGATTTCGAGTCGTTCGCTTATTTATTTTCTCGAGTGTACTTACATATTTATGTCATGTTACTAGGGAACCTCGCGAACTGTAAATCGCAGATTTTGATGAAACTTTGTCAGTTTGTAGACTCCATGGTGTGTTACTCAAGGACGCTTTCCGTTGCTGCGGAACTTCAACTTTAGGGGGTGCAATTCATCCTTGCAATATGGCCCAAATTTAGTTTTTTCTGATCAACTTTTAAACGGTATGAGATAGAAAAAAGTTTCAATGGCGGACATGTACCGTTTAGTCAGCCCTTTCGATTGGTATAGATATTTATGTACAGGATGTTCCAATAAACGAGGAATGTTGTGCTTATTTTATCAAATTTCAGAAATCGGTTATAAAGGCCTTTTTTGTGATCAAATAGTCTATAAAAAGGTAATTTAAAAAGTTATACAGAGTGTTCACAAAAATATAAATCTTAACATACTTCCTTATTCTAAGGAGATACCGTGCATACTGTTATGTGGCTGTATTGTATGTCGAAAATCAGTGTAAACTTATACTAGGCGTTAAATGGTTATATGTGATAGTTTTCGAGTTATACGCGTTTGGATGTATGTAAGACTATATTATCCCCGACAGCAGAAAAAAGAAAATGTACCTACTTCGACAGATTGTTCCTGATACTTTTAACATTACACTGTATATACAAAATAACGACAGATTACGACTTCAATTTTCATATTCGTACTGTCCGTGGGTAGGTACGCAAATAAAATTAAACAAAAGTATATTGATTTATTAGTTTATTGATATTGGTTGAGTTCATATTGTTCTGCAAATCTGCAGGTAGCTAGAGCCATTAAAAATTCTTGGGTAGCGGCAATAACTCGGAATTAGTTTATTTTATTGTTCTTTTTTATTGCCAATATTTCGCATTGACATTAATGCTTCGTGAGAGCTACAAAAATCTGAACAAAGCGTGAAATCTCCAATCAGGAATCTCATATGAAGTTAATAAAATATATTATGTTGGTTATTAAAATTTACAATTCAAATATTTAAATTTAAAATATAGAAACGATACTAAAATTTAAAATAAAACAATTTAAAAAGATACATAATAGAAAAAAATTATCTATTTTAAAAAATAAAAGTCAGTAGTGAAAATATGTATACCTACATTCTTTCAATTCGTGTATTACTCTTCATCATGATAGTGAAAATCCTCAAAAAAGTGTTGAAAAGATAAATATTGGCTACAACGTGCACATCTTATGAAAGCGGAGTGTCCACATATTGAGCATACGGATAAAATGCCTTCATCATCGAACGAAAACGCATATGTCTGGATAAATAAATTTGTCTGGTCTGGATTCTATGTAACCGCTTTTGTACCAGGAATATAGAAATAGGTTTCAATATCTTGGAGAGGACAGTTGGTTGTGGACCAGTGATTGTAATTTCATTATTATATTACGCTGCCCTGTATATAAATATCTACACCAATCGAAAGGGCTGACTAAACGGTACAAGTCCGCCATTGAAACTTTTTCTATCTCTTACCGTTTAAAAGTTATTCAGAAAAAAAAAAAACAAATTTGGGCCAAATTCCAAGGGTGAATTGCACCCCCTAAAGTTGAACTTCCGCAGCAACGGAAAGCGTCCTTGAGTAACACTCTATGGAGTCTACAAACTAACAAAGTTTCATCAAAACCTGTGATTTACAGTTCACGAGGTTCCCTTGTTAGAATAATACTGGACTTTATTATTATAATCAATAAATATTAAATGTCCTTAAACCCAATTTTTATTACGTTGAAGTGTCTAATGTGCGACAGCCATCTACATATGTTTTTAATTTCAATGACTCATCTTCGCTGGCCGCCTCACACACTTGTTTTCGATTTCCCTACATGGACTCGCTTTGGCAATCTATTATGTTTAGAAAAAAAAAATGAGTAAGAAAAAGGTCTTTTAAATAAAGTTTTTGTGGGGAGGAGGCGATATGAGGCCACGGCAGCGAGTAGTTATACTATGCACATCGCTACGGTATCTTATTCTTTCGTGCAGGTACGGTGGCGTTTTAAAGAGAATTATTTTATGGTACTGATAGTGCAACCGATTGTGACAATAAGCAGTCGGATCTTGAACGACTTTCTGAATATTGCGTGGCCAATAAAATTTCCCTAAACTTAATAAATGTTTCGTGATCAGCTTTACTCGTAATGGAACATGCATTAATTACAATTATCGGTTGCAGGGTTGTGCCCTGACGAGAGTAAGCGTACCGTAAAATGGAGTGACTTTGATAGGTTCTTTTGATATGTTGTATAATTTTTATGTAATAGTCAGTACTGCAGCAATAAAAAAAAATCTAATTTATAGCTCCTAACAGCTTGCAGTTATTTTACAGTAGTTTATCGATGTAGGTCTCTGCATTTTCTTATACAATAATAATTAATGCTTTATCAAAGCTACACTTAGATTGCGGTTACTTTGATATTCCTTTTAATATACTCAATCGTCAATGTTAATTGAGTATATGTTGTCATCCACATCAAATTTTTTAAGAAGTTTTTTTTTCTTTTTTAATTTAAACCTCCACGTGAGCAATTATGATAACTGCAACAGTACGCTCTATTAAACTCATCCACAACAGCTTCGATTTCTGGTCTAAAATTTTAGTTCCGTATTATTGCTGATGATTCTGATTCTCAAATGTAAAAACAAATTATCTAAGAATATTTAGTTTTTATTTTAACAGAAATGAAAAATACCCTCAAACAACATAAACATCAATACAGTTACTAAACACGTAATTCTTTTGCCCGCTAATAGTTTTGATATTTATCAAGGCCTTGGGCAAGACTGCCAAAATATGATGGATGTCTGCCCCAAATACATACATCATTTTCGACTTTCTTAAAGGTTTCCCTAACATTGTCCATGGACTTCAAACCTAACTGATTATATTTGCCATCTGCTAGAACTTCTTGAATGATGGCTGCCTATTGGTCAGTTATAGCCTTATTCTTCCCGTAAATCATCCCGACAAGAACAAAATCTCCTGACGTTATATTTGTTTCATCAGGTGCCAAGAAACGCCCCTTCATTAACTTCGTCAAGTTCGCATTGTTGATTATTATTGTAAAACGGCGGTTAATGAGCATTTTTTATATTGTTTCTCTTAAATTTTGAAGCTGCATTAAACATTACAACCATAAACTTTGATCTTTCTCAAGCTAAAAAATGAAATAATAAAAATGTACAAAACGACGTGAAAAAATAAGGGTTAATTACCAGTCAATTCATTAAACAATAATTATGTCAAAAACATATGAAACAACAAATAAGCGAACATTGGAATCATTCCACAATGTAAAAAGATATAAATATGATTCCAAACACAGTTAAAATCTAGTGTAAACGGAGGCAGAACAGACAAAACTGAAAAATCTGTCAAAATATATGTCTGTAAAGAGACTAACTTTGACAGCTATGTATGTACCGGAGGCAAAAATAAGTAAGAATGATAGAAAAAACACAGGTAAATTCCGAAGGGAATAAATCAATTAAAAGGTTACAGATTAAAAATAAACAATGAAAATGATTATTATACAAGTATAGTTCAAGTACAGCGAAATAGTAATTAATGTTGAAGATTATGATGATATGGATGGATCACGATCGCAAGTTACATATTTTTCAGCTACAACATGTACACGGGTTTTTAGGTATCAAGACAGCTGAGGCAGAGCCGGAGATCATAACAGAAATTGCAGATTTGCTGTGACTTATTCCCAGGGTACTTTTTCCCTCTCTTGTATAAGAAGCGTTTCTTCCCAGTATCGTCGGACATATTGGTCTCATCGTACTTGTAGCTATTAGCTGCTGGTTTCACTAATTGCTTCTCAAGAGATCACAGCACGATTACGTTTAATGTTGGAAGTTAAACGCTGAGTAAGTTTCTCTCGATGTCTTTTCAAAAGCGCATACACCCAGTCTCGTCCAGCAGTATTATCTTTGAGTTTAGGTATCTTACCCTCATCGGTCAAAATAGGATTTGGTCACCATCTGCAAATCTCCCATAGTAAGGGGAAATCCCTATTGCACGTAGATGATTTCTAGCTCGACAATGGCTTCTTCTTCTGCCTTACTAAAGATCGTTTGTCCTCCATGGCTGCCCTTGTGTAAGCCTCTTTATTTGTTATAGATGGTTCCATAAGCAATTCCATACGCCTAGGAAGCTTTTTTAAGGGACCATCCACTCTTTATTTCTTTACTTATGAAAACTAAATTATTACAAATCATCCCAACCCCGTGCTCCACCTAAAAATCGTACTACACGAGGCTACCTATTTCTAAGTACTATACGGGTTCCATAATAATTGAAATGTTCCTACTCTAACTAAATAATTTCCCTATGATTCTTAATAACAAAAATATAATACAGTAGGCTCGCGACCATATGAATTTGTGAAATGTTCACATAATCGCGAGTCTACTGTAAATCTGGAAATGGAACGATTTTCGTTATCTTCCAGCATTCGCCAAGGACACTGATCATATATAATGTACTTATATAAAATCAATGGTAACGGAGTAAGGGAAAACTATGGCAAAAACCTTACTCCGGGAGGATCCGGGAAGAAGTCCCAGACCTTATTACTGATAGCCGCAAATGATTATTATCTTTTCGAGTGCTGAAGAAGCAGCCTCCGCGTCTCCTTAAATTCCGACAGCCTTGGCGTCCTCGCGTAGCTGTGCCCTTTTTCACACACTGAAAGTTGAAATAGAAAAGATGATGACCTAAAAAACAAACAAAACAACAGCGGTACCTATTCCAATACTTAATAATAACTTAATCCTAATTATTCTAACCAAGAGTAATTAAGTAAAGATTTATATTTTAAATATTTGTAGTTTAACATTAATTCCGACTACCAAAGAGCATAAAATATTCATTCATAAACGTGCTACCCTACTAACTATCTAAATAACATCCCGTAACCTATCTAGTTCTTTAGCAATATTACTAAAAAATTCCCACCATTCAATCGGCTCATTATCTTTAATATCTCTTTCGCGTCGCGGCCAATTTAACCCCCTAGCTAATGCCCTAATCTCCGTACGCGACCGCCACTCACCAGTGAGTGGACATTCAAATAAGACATGCGCCGCTGTATATACCCGACCACACTCACAAAGCGAATCATTAACCCTCGCAATTCTATATAAATATGATTTAAAATTACCGTGACCTGTTATTCATTCTACCGCCTGATATGATAAATTAACCCTCATTTCCCTAAAACGTGTACCGATTTCCTAGTCCACCTCCCATTTAAGGTATTATCGCACCTACTCTGCCAATCATTATTAAGTTTATCCCTAAACGCTTTTTTAACTACACTAGCCGAAATTAGCCCAAATCTAATAATCAAGCTCTCCCCTAGATACCACCTCTTTCACTAATTGATCCGCCCTCTCATTACCGATTGTACCTACATGAGCCCTAGTCCAAAAAAGTTTTATACCCCCCTCGCGCAACATATCCCAAGTATCTAACAACAAATAGGTCGGATTTTTTAAATTCCCTAACGCCTCTAATACAGATAAGCTATCTGCTATAATTCTCACGTCCCGCATAAATTCTCATTCGCGCCTACTATAAATTACTGCCTGATTTATTGCAACTAGTTCTGCCTGAAAAATATTGCAATGATCCCCTAATTTATACTTTCGATTATGTATTTCAATACCCCTATTATAAACAACAAAAGCTGCCCCTGTACCACCCTCACCCTTCGACCCATCTGTAAAAATTCCTAAACCCTCTCGAAAAGTGCCTATGAATTTATCATAACTAATACTTTTTAATTTCGCGGGATGAATTCGCCTCCCTATATCTACTCGCCTTTCTAAATCGCCCGGTTCAAGTCTAATTCCCGTTGCCGTAATCAAACCCTCAAACCCTATTTCATTCGTGTCCCTACGAAATTTGAGTTCCCTCAAACGTAAATCTACTGGACCATCCACCCTCAGCTACCTTCGACAGAGCCTCGTCCAATTTTTCTGGATGATAATTCTTATAACTAGGTGACCCCATCATATAAATAGTGTTGTAAAAATTCAATTTTTTTGTGATGAGCACGCATAGTTATAAATAGATGTTACGGGGGCTATAAACTATATTATTAACGCAAGAGATCATTAATCTCATCGCAATCGAAGCGGGAATATGCGGTTTTATTCACAGTCTAATGTCTTGCAAAAGTAGTAATATTAATTCAATGAATCATAAAAATACGAAGAATAACACTTACCTTCAATAATTAATTACACAATATTGGCGCAAACTGACACTACTAATACAAACCGAAGCGCATGCGCGTTAATTACTTTGAGTTCGTATTTTGAATTCTAAATAAAAATCCGACTGAATATCAAAGTCACCCCAGAGAATTAATTTCACCCCATTTTACGGTAATAAAAGTTATCGGGGTGCCTTCAGTAGCATCGCGTCCATAACGAATGTTTATTGCGTATGTGTTTAGTAGACGTAGCTTTTGCGTCTTCAATTTGGAACCTACAATATAGAGTATAGGTACATACACCGCCTTTCCAAAACGAATTCTTAAAGCTTCTAACTTTCACAAATAATATTGCCCGGAATGCATACGAAGATCTAAGACAACACTTTGGTTTAATATCACTCAAAAAAAGAATAAAATAGCCCAAGACGCGGTGTAGTTTGAACGGTTTCGTGGATATCCCAGCATTGTTGGATAAAGTTAGGTTTAATGTTCCAAGTAGAAGGTTAAGAAGCAGTGACTTGTTTCTGCTGTGGTTTAGACGTACTAGTTATGCAGGCAACACGCCGTTTTGCCATATGATTATTGCTATGAATACTTACGCTTCTGACATTGATATTTCAATATTATCTTACAGAACTTTAAAAAACGACTCAAACTTGTATTGCGACAAAGAGTTTAGAGATTATTGCTGCTATACTGTTTCTGTAGTTTCTTAGATACAGTCTATCTCCTTCGCTCGTCTTCTTCTTCACTCTTTCTTTATTTCCTTTACCTATTTTTCTTAATATTTATCACAGAATGTATATAGATATGCTCGCTTCTTTCTTAACTTGATTGTGTAACATGATAAACATGTTTAAGGTGGTTATACTTTCTTCATATGAATTAAGTCGTGTGTATGTATATGCGTATGTGCATATATTAGTGGGTTTATGCCTGTAGTTGCCCCCAATAAATAAATAAATAAGTATAAAGATGAGGGCTCTTCTGTATACATATTCAACCAGCCAGCCTGACGAAGTTTATAAGAAATATGGTCGTATTTCCGCAATCCCAACATAAATCTTAAACAAGAATTTCGAACTTTTTGAATTTTAAATTCTGTATGAATAGAAGAATGGTACACAGACTTACAGTAGGAAAATGAGATAGGACAAATGCATCACAAACTCTAGTTTCTGCTTTAATGTTTAATATTGATCTGTAAGGAAAGAGCTTTCTTAAGTTCAAATATACTTTTTTTGTAAAGTTATTAATTTGTAAATTGCATCTGAAACTATTGTCTAAAATCAAACTAACGTTTTTTTTTGCGGTATTCATAAAAGCTATAGTTGTTTGGTTAGGACGAATGTATATGGAGTGTCGAATTTTATCACAAATAATGAAATGAGTTCCCTTTCCATTGACAATTTTTATGTGGATTCCAAATCGTTATTAAATTTTCGTTCAGCCGACTCCCAGTTAGCAGGTGCAAAAGATAAGTAGAGTTGAGTACTAACGGCATATGTGTGTATATTGCAAAAACTTATTCCGTTTCTCTTTTCGATATATACGATATCGAAAATAGAAACGGGCCTGTAGTAGATCCCTGTGCGACCTCGCAATGCATAGTTAGAAGGTTAAACTTGGAGCAATCAAGATGGACACTTTGTTTACGATTAACAAGAGAGCTCTCCATTAGATCGACTATTCGATCGTTGAAACCTAAAGACCTCAGAAGCGACAGAGTGTACTGTAGTCAACTGCATCAAAGGCCTTGCTAAAGTCCCCTAGCTGTCAGAATATCGTCTGTAATATTAAGCAGTGCAGTTTCACAACTATATCTCTTCCGAAATCCAGGCTGAGTCTTAGGTAGATTTGAGTAATTACTCAAAAGGCTGTAATTTGTTCATAAAGGTTTTTTTTTTCCAAAATTTAGACATTACAGGGATCAAAGCTATTGTGCGGTGTTCATGGGGCAAACAAAATCTGTGTTTTAAACACTTTTACACAGACTATCACTACTGTAATACTTACATAGCTTAATTACTGTATGTATATTAATCTTGTTCGCTATTGCAATACATATATACCAATAATCGCATTACAGTATGTCATGTATTTAAACATTTATAAGCATTATAATGTTTTTCTAATTCTGTTCTATTATTTCCGAAATCGTTACAAACACATTAGTTATATTTATGCTCCATTGAATACTTACATTGTACACCTACATTGCACGAAAAACTTGAAATAAATTAAAAAATATATATGTATGTATTATTTAATCCTTCGTTCTGTGTAGCAAATTTGTTCATATATACCCACTAAAGGATTATGGTATTCTAAGAATGAATAACATTTTATTAAGGAAATATATAAAACGCAGTCGCTAACTGCAGTTGATAAAACGATTTATATTGCTACCACCGATAAAAGTTTCGTATAGTATATATTATAAGTTAATAGGCATAGAACGGTTTGACCATAGCTTGTCGAGTAGATACAATTCTAAATTAAGAAATATTTAAGTAAGGAGAGCAGCGGAGTAACGATAACAAATAATTGTTGTTAATGTACTATATTATTATTATTACAATTATTTTTATTATTAATCCTCCAGATTTATTACCATTGTTTTCTATGTAAAAGCGATCTTTTTTTTTATGAATAATGAATAAACTTATTATTAAAAAAATGCGGGGGTATGGGGTACCCGTCCCCCGTTATTAGCTTTTTATGAAGATATCTACCTTGAGACCATGTATTATGCTGGAAATTATGTTAAGGATAAAAACTTATTTCTGTTATAGTTCATTTGATTTATATCAATTGACGAGTTTATTAATTTTGAAGCTTTATTATTATCTTTCTATTTTTACAATTATTAATTTTCTAAACTTGTTATACATCATCGTATTCTATGTAAAGTCGGCCTTCTTTTGATGAATAAGAAAAAGAAAAAATGTTTAAACGTTATTAACTTTTTGCGAATACGGACGACGCCACCCTTAGGGCCATGCAATATGCTGCAAATTATGTTAAGACAAAAATTTAATATCTGTTATAATTTAGGAAATATTTGCAAAAATCGAAAAATCGTCCAAACTTTGGAGGGGGCTGTACCCCAAAATCGTGCGGATACGCCGATAAAAAAAAATACGTGTCTCTTATTTTAAGGTACTCTTTCGATCTGTTAAGTTTCATCGAAATCGGAGGGGGACAGCCGCCGGTGTTCCCTTGTAAGTATAGAGCATTTCTATCGAAAACTTTCTTATTGGGGGCATAAACATTTGTTGACTACCACTTAAAGAAGTATACGAACTTACTTAAAAACTGAAAAAGTAATAGTGATTTGTAATGGGGAAATAGATACAATTCAAGGTCGTTATTAAAATCAATTGAAAAAAAAATAATTGGCATATTTTAATTTGTTGTACGTTAGCGTTGAGTACACATATGATAACAATTACAAAAAAAATTTTAGCAGATGTGTACCCAAAAACCTTTATTTCCCTCATAAGGAAATGCATGCCAATAAACATTCGTACTGTACTATTCCTACGCACTGAATTTCGATGATGTACAACGCATGTACATTTAACACATGAAATCGCGGTACTAAATCAGTTCAAAGTGACTATTTATTAATGCAAACACGCTCGCTATTGTAGTAGACACGCAACTAAATTCTAATTATATTAAATTATTCTGGTATGACCATCCATCAGTTCTGGCCGTTATGGTTTAAATTGTTCGGCAGTTTGCATATGCAAAACTAATTCTATTACCATTAGCATATTATTACTCTGAATAAATTACGTGACATTGCGTGTCGCAAACAAGGATGAATGTATCGGCGTGTATGAATATGTTTAACTGTGCAACGAGA
The DNA here is from genome assembly GCA_004143645.1 of Protaetia brevitarsis. NCBI lineage: Eukaryota > Metazoa > Arthropoda > Insecta > Coleoptera > Scarabaeidae > Protaetia > Protaetia brevitarsis. The sequence goes on along the minus strand of RXPK01004653.1, from coordinate 5,477 downwards.
AAGGAAGAATGTAGAATACAGATTTTGGCGATATATGAATATATGTACAGTGGAATGGATAGGATTTTTTGTTGTTATTTAACTGTAAGCGGATTACAGAGTTCGTATTTAAATTTCTAACTAAAACGTACCTATCACGAGAAAAAGGGAAACAAGAAACTGACGCTACGTTGGTTATCGGACGGAAATACTTCAACTCCAGAAATTAAAATTCAGCGAAACGTTAGGGATGTCAAGAATTGTTTCCCGGAAGGAAATTAAAAACGTCTTTCTGTTTGTTTTGTGACGGATATGTCGGACTACACTGTAGTTATCGTCTTGTTTGCGTCACTGAAACTGGCTGCAAGACAATAATCGTAATATGTTAAAAGTGAAACTGGGACGTGTACTTACCTGCGTTTAATGTTTACCCATGTATGCCTTTTAAGAAAAGTTTATTATTGAGGAGGAATTTTTTTCAATAAATAAATTAAAAAAAATATTTACAAGATATCATTCACACGCCTGACAAAATGCAGTTAAATAAATACAATTGGTGAATCTAAGATAGATTTTTTGAGGTATGTAATTGACAGTGAAGGATTACATACTTCTCCTGAAAAAATTAAAGCTATTGAGCAAGTTAAGGTACCCGCCAACATAAAAGAATTGAAAGCTTTTCTAGGCTTAGTGATTATTATGCGAAATTTATTCCAATATTTCAACTAAATTACATCCATAAGATTACACTATTAACGGATTAATATTTTCGACCTGTTTTGTTTCATCACAGCATAATAAAGGAATATCATCATCACAATCCGAATCCTCTATCCCTGTAATCCAATACTAGATCTAATATTTTTTTCTATTATGCCTTTATTTTTTGAGATAATGTTATTCTTTAAAGGAATTGGAAGTTGATTAGGAATTTCTGGTGTTAATGACTTACCTTTTATTTTATCTTCTATTGCATCGACAACTTTATTTAAAATATTTGTTAAGACTGGTCCTGCAGCTGCTGCTAATAGAGAAGCTAAAAAATTTACAAAACTACCATGTATTTCACCAGGTTCAATAATTTTTGACTCATCTTGTAAAATTATTGATGAATCCTTTTTAATTGTGATGGTCATTTATATTGTTAAAATTACCTTCAAATTAAAAAAAAAATAATAAACATTTATAATATAATACGCAAATTGCCAATTACGTAATTAACAACTAATTTTTTAATGACATGCATTTTCATCCACCGACCCTTCATCGCTTGAAGATTATTTTATAATAAGCACTGATATAATAATTATTAATACATGTCTTTCTACTTCTCGTAAAAAGAATAATTTCTCTTGCTCATTGTGGAAAATTATTGTTATCTTTAACCGCTCTTTCGATATTGCAATTTCATTTGGTTTAGTTGACGTAATAGTTGTTAAACTTAGATACATGCAACAGAAATCCCCGCTGTATCATATTTCATTAATACAACCAAATTCGCGGCTCTATAATATACAACGCGGGCTTCCTTCAGGGAGGCGCGGTTAACACTGGCAGACAAATTATTAAAACTTAGAGTGTCCATCTTGATGTTGTAACTTTTACTGAGTTTATATTTTATATATCTTTGTCCATAATTTTTGTGAGTACAAAAACTGAGTGTTTTTATGGCAGACTAGTGAAATAAAGCGAAGAGAACAACCACTAGCAAAACGTTTAAGGCCTGTTTCAGACGAGGCGATTAGTTGATTCCACTAGTTGAGCGGACGGTTGTCAAGGAGCATACTGATATGAATCTTTCCACACGAAATCAACTTGTCTGCTTCGGCGGCTTCAGTAGGTCTTCTTCATTGACAATCAACTAATTGAGAGTAAACCAGGCAACTAGTTTGAATCAATCAAACCGCCTAACGTTATCTAAAATAAAAACTAATAATAATTGTATATTCCCTATTTCGCAAATAACATTAAGAAATTCGTAAATAATTTTGCAATTAAAAACCGCGAAAAACTACAGACGCGTTTCTCCCTCATTAGGGATCATCAGTGCAGCTCGGGCGGTCCTCAATATGCGTAACATTCGTACAGAAGGTTGAGCGTTTCACTAAACGCGTCTGTAGATTGCGGTTTTTAATTGAAAAATTATTTACGAACTCAATTGAATGATTAACGCGTGCCAATTCACGCAGTTATAGTGGCTATCGTCGACATTTACAATTAGGTGTTCTGTTTGAACATATTTGTAGATGGAAATCGATAAATTTAGCAAAATTCTTCGCTAACAAGGGTTTAAACATCTAAATACACTCACGCAATCATCTATACGTATCATTAAGAGAGACATTGTACAAAGTAATTAGTTTGCAAAGACTTTTTACAATACTGACTAATACACAAATATAGTGTTATGGTACATAAGAAAAAAGCCGTCAATCATATTAGATGTAATTATCATTTTGTGTACATACACACCTGTTTGTAAGTCCAGTATAATTTGGGTTAATTCGCATTAGTAGTCGTGGAAATTGAATATATAATTTATCGCCTGGTAACTGTACGATATGCTGGTATCCAAGGATTCGACTTTATTTCAAATCAGTAGAGATTCAATGTAGTTCGTATAAAATAAATGAGCTGGGTCCATGGAGACCGAGGTTGGTTGATAAAAAAAATCTTCTTTGAAAACTGTTTTTGTTTCTCATCAAGTTAAATGAATTAAATCATATTCCTGTGGTATGTTTGATATCGAAGAGAATCTTCTTTGTAAATCAATGTAATTACCTTCGACCTAAAAATATACAGAAGAAACGTTAAAATTGTTCAACATTATAAAAAAAATTGCTGTTTTTAATATACCTTCGTATATTTTCTATATGAAATGGCTTAAGCCTGACTGGTAGTCGAGTGGCTTGCACGCTTGGCTATCAGTGCGGAGTCCGGGGTTCAAATCTCGCTTTGGTCAATTACGATAATCGGTTTCTTTTCGGGGTCGTAATGTTGTTTAGGAGGGAGATTTGGCTCTGCGGATGCCTGACAAGCTAAATAATATAGCTTCGGTTACTACCCCTAAAAAAAAAAGAAATCATATATGTCTCTTCGAATACCGTACGCGCTACTCTAAATGTGAACACCCGAATATTCCCGAAACAAGCCGCTCTTATGTTGTTGTATGAGCGTATTTACAAAATTTACGTAGTGTCTACCTATCTAGTTAGAAATAAAAAAATAATCGCATATCCAACATTCACTAATAAATTATTTGTCTTTTGTTTTTTCAAATAATACTTGAATACCTACTTCTGCTAGTAATTGCTCCTGATATTTTCAGTAAACGTCAACATAATGATTGGTGTGTGTTTGAAATTGCTTTTTAATGAAAAGCAAAAGGGTTTCGAAAATGGAAATTAAGTTTCAAATATTAGTCCCAGCCAAACAAGTGCTTAAATAAAAACGTACAAACAAAACACGACATAACTAATTATAGCAAAAGTATACCAATAAGTAGATGTAATAAATCATTATTTAATTTAATCATTATATAATTTTATTCATGCCTTTGCATGAATAGGTCCGCCTAACGGTAACCTATCTCCTTGTGCAGTTCCTATTTGACTACTGCTTATTCACGTACTCGAGTAATAGGTATTACGTCCACACTCCCGATTTTTGCGATGCCGGTAATTCACGATGTATCTGGTGTTTGGGGTTAATTCGGTTTTAGCTGTATAATTATATACTTTGGATGCTATGAAGGAGATTTTTCCCTGGATTTTTTTTTAATATCGGTGTTATTTTCCTGATGGGGAACTTTTCTGCAACATCTCTGGATTATCACTGTGAGGAAACTCCATTCCGAGGTACTCCGGGGTGCAAGCTGATACGAGGTATCTGGTCAAAGCATTGTTTAATTTTTTGTATACATGAGTAGTATACATTTCAAACATCTTGACGTTATTGTTAATATTTACAAGATGACAGTTAAGTTTGAAATTTTGGTTGGTGGTTTTTTCTCTTATGATAGCGGGATATTTAAAAGTTATTTTGAAGGATTTCAGAATCCAAATATATACTGGATAATTGATAATATTTGTTTTAAACATACCAAATAAGTATATTCATCTTGGGTAAAAGTTCTCGTACTCTTTATATGTTTTTGATATAAACTTGTTGATAAAATATAAATGTTATTAAATAAACTGTAAATTCAATATTTAACAAAGTGAAAACATAATAATATATAAGTTGGTAATTTAGGAGACACAAGACGTGCATCCACCTGGGCAATGGACCCATAACTGGAAGAAATAATATAATAAACTACTCATTGGTTAGTAAGAGGGGAGATCACTAGCGCGCATGATCTGCAGTGGTAAACTTTAAGCCGCGTCCAGACCGACGGCCGAATCCTAGCCAAGGCACATGTGCTCAGATTTGGAAAGGATTTGCTTTGTCTGGACGGAGCGACCGAACGGAACCAAACGGCATCGAACGCTACCCTTGGCGTTGGAAAGCCTTCGCTCTCGTGTCGGTACGTCAAAAGATGTTCGATTCGGTCTGGACGGGATTTGTGTTTATTCAGTTGCGTACGGCGCGAACGAAAAATCAGATACACTAGTAGCGTAATATTTTTAGCAAAACTTCAGAATTATGTTTATAATTAAAAAGAGCGATATCGGAGAATCCCGTATTGTGCAGGGTCTCACAATAAAGCTGTAAATTAATCAAGAAAAAAAATATATGTTTAGAAAAAGATGGCCATTGAATTTCGGCCGTGATGAAGGTGGAATAAAAAGGAAAGTAGAGACTCTCCTGATCTCTTGCCAACTCGAATAATTATGAAAAGGGTTCAGATGATTTATATCGTTCAAATTTATTATCAACTTAATTGAAAACTAGTATTTTAATAATTAAAAAAAAACAGGTAGCTTTGGTTGTTGTAAGCATTTTTTTCTCTTCATTTATTTGTTATATTTTAATCAGTTATATAATATACCTATTCACCTGGATGGATTCATCAAAATATTTCAATTATGACAGCACAAACTTCGAGAAACAATGTAAAAATATAGGCCGTTTTGATATTTTTGAATATAAGTGAGAAAAGAAACTGCGTTTGAGTTTTCTGTGTTCAAAATATGCAGTGTTCCTGCAAATCTTTCTTGAGTTGCTATGCTTTATAATTTGTATTATGTTTCAAAATCTTTGGTTTTACTAAATTAAGCAGAACATCAAATAGTTCTGGTGCCATTCTGCAGAAATTTGGAAAATGTCCACCGTCTTCACTTCAAATTCTGCAATTAGGTGACTTTCTATCTTTAAAAGGTGTTATTTAAACAACACCTTGCTCTACATTTTTTCTTATAACCAATTAACGATATTCTCGCAGTCGCAATTATTAAGTTATCTTCGCTGCTCGACATGTTTAGCACCGAACCGCGTCCAACGCTGTCGAACCCGCATTTGAATCTCGGTGTGGACGGCAAGACCAAATCCTCTCA
>RXPK01004652.1:0-14465 GCA_004143645.1 Protaetia brevitarsis | reverse complement strand
TTGTAGTCCATTCCCTATTGATCCTCTTATTCCACTCGAGCAGAGCCTTGGTGGTTCTCTATAAAGCCCAGTATTTGCCAGTTGAAACTTGAAGGACCTTGAGGGCACCAATAGATTTTTCTTCTTCCTTCTAATTTTACTTTCTTGTGCCTGAGTACCTTGAGTTCCCACATGTGCAGATTACATGTGAAACTCGTTTCCTCCTGTAGTTCGCATCTTCTACCCACGGTTCGCTACGCGGCCTGTTGTGTGTAGTGCCTTTTCAGAGGAACAGTGTCCAGTTACCAATTCTTTCTCATGTAATGTGTGTTTTAGAGACTTCTTTCTTATTCTTGTTGCGCCTGAGTAGGTTTAGTTCTATGAGAAAACTACCATCTCCCTATCTCCCTATCAGCGTGTTTGTGTATGGAGTTGACCTTTCATGTTCGATCTCTCATTTCTTTTGTACTTTTCTTTATCTAACCAGTGTCGGCAGAATCTCCCTCTTGCAAAACCTAGTAATCCCCACATACGGGCTCTGGACCCCATGAAGTGTCTCTTAGAGCCCGTCCTTGGCTTAGTTCATCGGCTATTACGTCTGCCCTTTATATTCCTCATGTCCCGGCACCAATCAGGAGACACCGTGTAGTCTCGTCCAGTGCAATTGAGTGAATGTTTGCAGTCCCTAACTAGTTTTGACCTAGTTACGGATTTCGAGACTGCCGTTAGAATACAGCCTGGCTTAGGTGCATTATATTAATTTCCTTCCTCATTAGCCCCTTTTTTGCAATCATTTCTGCACCGCTGCAATGGCGAATATCTTCTGCTGGCCTGGACGACCGTTGTAGTTTGTTCCTCCAGGCTATATTACCCTTTGATTTAGGACTGGGGTTCCACAAATACCGCTCGCTGTCCCCTGGCTGGATTTGGATCCGTCCGTGAACCAATTATCATTAGCAGTGCTCTCACTACGTGCTGGTCTTCTGTTTGGTATGGAGATTTTCAACCTTTTCAGTGGTTGAGAATTAATTCTGGGTGCCATCTGTCTCGGTGGCCCATTGTGAGCAATGGCCTCAGCACGTGCCTTGTATGTATAAGTGTGCCCTCTCCACGCTGAAGTTTGGGATGTCACAGTTGTTGGCTTTCCAGTTAGGAATCGCATTCCATTTTGCTATTGTTGGCTGATTCTAAGAACTTCTGCTTCTTGTCGGTCACGCCCTTCCTCCATATAACAGTCTCATATTCTACCACCACATCTATCGAGTGTCTCCACGGGACCGAACAGCAGTGGGCAATTCAAGCCGCTGTCCTAAACGCTCTTGCTATAAGTATAGCAGTTCTGCGCTGCACCTTCTGCAGGGTTCTTCTATAAACCTCTTCTTTAATAGCTCTTCCCCATATAGAGGCGCCATATAAAATAATAGATTCCGCAACTGAATTTAATATTCTTCTCTACTAACGGTAACTTTAGGCCACCGTTGGTAGGCATGTACATATGTATGAATGTGGGCAGGGTGATGTTACAATACATGACCTAGGATATATTGTGTCCCCTGTTCTTGCTGTTTTACAATCGGCCTTCCAAACCTATTCCTTTCAGAAAGCGTAGACTAGAAGAGGACCTCAGGTTAGGTAAGTCTGCCTCTTCGATTTCACAAGCCCCTAGCTGCAAGGCCATGGAGTTGCACAGTGCTACGCAATTTAAGAGGAGGTGGATGAGTGTTTCATTCTGTTCCCCACAAAATCTACATTCAGATTCCTTTGCGAATCCAAGCTTACTCCGACGTCCTTTAAGTTTACAATGACCTGAAAGTATTCCTGTTAATATACGAATCTTATTCTTACACTGGTTGATGTATTCTGTAAACCTCTTCTGGTTATGCCGTTGTTACGACATAGGTAATTTCCTCGGCACCCATAGCTGGGTTAATGCCTTCGTGCAGCAATTCTTCTATAATCTTTTTCATGCTGTCTCTTTTAATTCTCCAACCTTTGGTGTTCTTTTTTTCTTGCCCATTATTGCTTCTTCCTTGCGGATTTGAAAGATATATATATATGATGGTGACAGTTCAAGCTTTCTTTTTCTACCATTTCCCAGCTGGTTACGCATCTAACGAGTCCTCTGGTGCTAAATCTTAGGTAGATATGTGAGTAACTATTTCCCCTCGCTCATGTCGGAACATTCGCCTTGTTATGCACAGTCAGATCTTCTTCAGCTGGCCATTCCGTAAAGAACATTCATTTTGTCTTTTTTATTCGAACTCCATGTATATAATTTCGCGTTAAAGTCTCCTACTACAATATTCTTATTATGCTTCTTCATATCGCCCCTCAAGGATTGCAAGAGGGCAGCATATTGTACCATGTCAATATTGGGGGATATATGACACCCGTATAATACTACTGAGCCAGTCTCGATCCATACATAGCCATCGCCTTCTTTTATTGCTTCCACCAGACTGCTGCATATTTTTATAGTCCACCTTTCAATCTGTTTGGTGTACTCTTTTTGGGTGGCTCCGCCATGATTATAGTACCTAGCCAGCTTTCTGTTGAAAACTTTGGAACGACTATGCGATTCGCGATTGCGAAGTGGCTGTACCGTTGTGGCCCACTTCACACAAATCAGCACGCGTACATCCCAGAAAGATCTACGGAATCTATCCTCCACCCAGTTGGTGGTGCCGATAGAGAAAAAGCCATAGAATAAAATGTTCACTCCGCGTGAATTCCTAGATATAAATGGAGCATTTGCTAAAGCATACCTTAACAATATTGTTATATTGTGTTTAACCAAACACTGTGTTGAATCGACTCTTGTAGGATAGCCGCACTGTATGTTGGAACAGAGGGCAAAAGAAGTAAGTGTAGAAGATGCCCGCATAAAAAAGGCGCAAAGATCGGAGCTGTTCCCAAAGATGCGTTTTGTCGACACTTTTGTGGAACTTGGTAGTAAGTGATCTCGGTCGTGCGCTGAGTACGTCTTCTTGGGACAATATCATTGTCCGCATTGATGGAAGATTCAGGAATGTGTTTTGCAGTTTGATGCAGACTGCTCCAAGGTCTATCGAAAGCTAGTGTAGTCGACGTTTCTCTTCCCTACATTGAGATAAGGCAGAGATGGTACTCTTTACCAAAAAGAGAAGGCGGAACAAGTCAGCCCACGACAATTATTTGATACTGCTTTCAATTTCTTATATGAGATGAAATATCTACCTGTTATATTTGATAGAAAACTGACCTGGAGCAAAGAGGCCACAACTAAAACCGAAAAAGTTCTGTGTGTGATTTGAAGACTCTCCTCGAAAATTTCCTTGTGGCTGAATATTACCGTAATTAAACCCATGTTAACTTAACGTCTTCGTTTCGTGGCCAAAGTTAAAACGAGTAATAGCCAGAAACGAACTGTTGCATTGGAGTGCTTTGAAAGCGGTTGCTTATTAATAATAACTAGATGCTCAAATGGCTTAAAAATCATAAACGTAACCTGAAAAATAAGTCTGATGATCGGTTGACAAGGCAGGGATTGCGTCCTTCTTCCCATTTCGTTGGCTACAGACAATGCACTAATAAATCAATGGACCACTACTACACGAAAATAGATGGGCGTTCATAACTAGCTACTCTCAATTACAAAACCATATCCAGACTGTCGTCCAGGACAGCAAGGTACTGCTTGCAACTCTCTCGCAGCAACCTACATCAAAACCTGATATTTATATTTGTAAAGGTAAAAAAGGTATGTAAAGGTAAAAAAATACAAATACAAACAATTGATTGCATAAAAATTTCAACGTAAACAAGTGAATTCAAACTCACAATTATTATGTGAAATCGTTTGGCGGAAATTACAAAGGTTTAATTTTGTGGAAGTAAATCGCTGTGTGAGCCGAAAAGGTTGTGGCATCTTTATCGAGCACCAATTTCGAGACGATAGTCCACTTCGTCGCGGATTGCTGTGGCATTGCATTTAAAGTACATGTGTTTGAATTTCGTTTGCGAATTTATTTTACGTACCTAGGTCATAACTTTTGAATTGATTGCACATATGTATCTAGGAAGAAAATAAAATTGAACCCAAACTTCACGAACAACGTTGCGATTACAACTTTAGGATATTGTATACTACACTGACGCATCCATAAAATGCAATCAGGGACTTCATTTCCACTTCCATTCAACTATCATGTGTAAAAACAGCGCAATTTTCCTTGTATAAATGCGAAGTACGCAGAAAATAGATGCGCCCTTCACTACAGATTCAATTTCCCGTTCGTAGTGTATATAAGTGTAATTTATTTCGCACAATTGCATCAACCAGTTACAAGAAATCACCTACTTACTTCCTGTACGAAGCCGCACATCGTATCGCCGGGAGAAATACGTTTTTACGGCGCTTTCGATTTTCCAGTGTTCGAATAGAGACAGTACTGAGCACACCGAAGTATGTGGTAGTACTCGCTACGTGAAGAATGCGGACAGAATGAAGAACGTTTCGGATGCAAATTGCCTGTCAAGCCCATGCACTGATACAACAGTCTACGGCAAGAGCAAACTTATTAAATGGAAATTATGGTCGACACAGTGGAGCGATGTAAAATATTACCTCAACCGAACTATGCACTTACTGAAAGCGTGTTTCAATTCTTGCGGGTCTATATTACGAAGAGCTTACTTTGAAATTACTGGATCGTAAGTTATGGAAAGAATGGAATAATTTTCTTTTCTATCTTCACAGAAATTCATGTACTAAGTTTCCTTAATCGTCGTCTTTGTTCAATGTTGGATGAATTCTAACATCGTAATAAAAGAAAAGTGTTAGTATCTTTTTTAGCTGATTTGGAACTATGTAAGCGCTCTAAATGAGATGGGCACCCAAAGGAAATTAACCTTGACCTGGGTCCCTAGCCACTCGGACGTGAGAAGGCGTTGGAGCCGACTCCTCTTTCTGTGCTACCAAAAAAAATCTATCAATAAATAGATACATAATCAGCCTAGAGAGTGGTGGCAAAAATCACTGGAACAAAGACAGGCAAAAGAGTCCCTAAAGGAGCAGAGGCCTGAATTCACGAGAGATCTACTGAATAAAGGCAGGAAAACTGTCAAAATGATCATAGATCTTCTGACGGGCCACTGTAGCCTGAACAGGCATATGTACAACATAGGCCTGGCAGATGACACAGCCTGCAGATACTGCCAAGAGGAGGAAGAAACACCAGTTCATGTGCTGTGCCAATGTGAAGGCCTGGCGAGGACAAGGTTTCTAGTAATGGGGGAGGAGAACCCCACAGCTGGTAGCTACACAAAGAAGCCGCTCTCAAAGATGATGGGCCTAATTAAGAGGACAAAATTACAGAGCGTTCTCTAGAAAGAAAGCGGGATAACAATAGATCTGAAAAGGTCGCGGTGAAGCAGGTCCATAGTCCACCCGAATCCTAATCTGAATCTAATCTAGTATCTTTTAGTTGAGATGGCAGTTGTTTGAAGCGCAGCTGAGGTCCATAAATCACCGAGAATAAAAGAAGGAACGTACTCTATAAGGGTACCACAATACAATACTGGATAATTGTAAATTAACATTTATAAAAATAAAGAATCTGATACAGGTATGTGTATGTTAGTATTTTGAACCGCTTGAACCGAAATATAAGCTAGTGCATAATGTCTATTCCATCGTGATACTTAAAATGGACGCAAACGGGAACAGCAGAATAAGCTACTAAAGAGATTACCCCGACGGTATCAAATTCCTATTCCTATTTAAACAATGTTAATTCCGCTGTGGCAATTTTAACTAGTTAAAAAAATTTAAATATTTTTGGTACCCCCAGAAAGGCGTGCCCTCCTTCCGAGCAGAAACACCAAACTTTTTGACATTTGACACTTCGAGAACGTCATACGTCAATTGTGCGCTTTTGGAAAATATACTTCGATATACTGGATGTTTCATGAAAAAGTGCCACAGTATAATTCATTATTTTAAATGAAGCCTCATGTATAAGTTTACATGTTCAAAGGTTTCAATTCACACTCATTCTTCCTCAGTTCCTCTTTCTAATCAAAGATTTAAAAATTCCACTTATCCCAAAAAAAAAGTATTCCTGTGTCCAAACGCTTTCAAACAACAACAAAGAAATATTGCATGGACTGTCAGCTAATTGTTTTTATCACCAGATGACAGGGTGGTCACCGGAAAGTATGAACTTTAACGTTTTCAAAATATTTTTCTCCCGATAATGATGTTTTGTGTAGCTTATGTCACATACCGTATGTATATGTTATGCATCACTGTATTTGCTCTCTTTATTACCTTACAATTACCCTATTAATTCAAATTGTTTAACGTTTAATAAACTCTGTATAATATACTATGATGTAATTGTAAAGCAACCTTATCTGTGTTTCCACTTCACGTAAGAAAATACTAAAGCTGATGCATGCGTTATCACTTATCACATGCAGTTCCCGGGAAAGTAGCATAATATCCTAAGAACTAAGTTACCTGGGGAAATAAGTCGCTTTATGAAAAGACGCAAATAAAGAAGGAATCATTTCTTGTACTTCAGTTGAGGCACAAAAATTGGAAATTCTTCTTTGTCAACGTGGTCTTTCATTTCAACAACCTACGTGCAAAAGTTATATACACAAGAGATCATTAACTGCTACTGCTTTTCCCATTGTTCGAGACAGTTCTTGTAAACTTTTGTTTTTGGTAATAATTACATTACATAGCCCTTTTGTGTTACGCAACCGTCGTAATAAATAAATTATAATATACAACTTCTTGAAATCACCAAAACAAGTTTGGTTTCGAGTAAAAGAGATTAAGTAAAAGATTTGGTTTTAAATTTAAATGTGTTAAATGCATTGACTTTATATAAATATCTATTTAAGTGGTTGGTTTTATTATGCAGTAATATTACAGAATAATGTTAAAAATGGATGTGTCAAACGGGATATCTGCCAAACTTATATTTAAAAGATAATTAGGAAAACTCACTTACAGTGACATATAAACGTAGCAGAACTGATAACTTTTAGCACACAGCTTTTAATTTTGGTTAGTGCATATTTCCTTCTTGCAACAAGGCATGTGCCTATACGATTATTCTAATTCAAAACTAGTATATCGCAAAATGCCATTTAGTATTCGTCTATTTTACCACATTTAAAGATGGTGAAAGTCGCACCGTTTTTCAGTCACTACATGCACCCGAATGCACGTTCCAATGTGATATATAGCCCGTTGGATAGTATTTATTTGGTCACCATGATTGTTTGACTTCCCACTGTTGTCGATTTTTGGACAATGTAATGTCGGTTTAGAAAAGTAGCAGCATGAAAAATTATTTGCAATCCCTTCCCAGCGCAGCATACTATTAGCTCTAACTATAAATCTAGCATTTGTGAAGCTAAGTACACGCGGATGCATAAATTAACCCCCGTGTGTATAACTTCTATGTAAATACATTAATCCGCGTATGCATACTAAACGTTGTACGAGACTGTTGTTTTACTGTGCAAATGGACGTGTTTCAGCAGCATTCAGTGATAAAAAATCAATATGTATGTATGTATGTGAACAACACGCCAGTGGGAACAGGAATGGGAACGTGTGGATTTATGAACAAGTATTTCTGAAAACTAAAGAAGGAATCTAGTATTCTAAATCATTAATGAAACGCAGCCAAATTCAGAGGGAAAATTTCCTTATAAATGTCTAAGATTTCGCAACCCTTATCTGCTACTTCATCGGAGACACGTTGATCGAGGCATACAACGAACATTTTAACCTCCAAAAATTGCACATTAAAATGAATACAATATTTATTCATTGTCACATTCACGTTGCACGAAGCATAAGCACCTCAGTACGAGAACAAGTTTCAAAAAGGTATTGGTTTAGTTACAGCTCCATGTATGTATATGAGGAGAGTGATGTTACACTGCGACCTAAGAGATCTATTGTGTCCCCTATTCTTGCTGTTTTACAGCTGGCCTTCCAATCATATTCCTTTCAGAAAGTGTAGGATATCAGAAGGCCCCAGGTTAGGTTCCTCCCTCCCTCTTCGGTTTCACATGCTCCCAGGTGCAACGCCCTTAGGTTGTACAGTGCTACGCAATTTGAGAGGAGGTGGATGGGTGTTTCATCAAGTTCCCCACAAAATCTACATTCATATCCCTTTGCGAATCCAAGCTTACTCAGGTGTCCTTTCAGTTTACAAGGGCCCGAAAGTATACCTGTTAATATGCGAACATTGTTCTTACTCAGGTTGATGCATTCTGTAAACTTCTTCTGGTTATAGGTTCCCACAAGAATTTTACTTTTCATTCCCTGGAGATTCCCCCATAATTAGATTTTCTCTGCTCCATTCTCTTTTCAGATTATTCAGTATTGTACTGTTACTTATCCCGCAAAAGGGTTCAGGCGCTACAAAAGGTATTCCAGCTCCTTTTTTACGAGATTATCCGTTATTTTGTTTTCTTCCACTCATGTGTGACCCAGAACCCACAGGAGAGTTACTTTATTCCATTTGCCTAGCTCGTTTAAGTTCCCTAGGCATTCCAAACATCTTGAAACTGATTTCTGGTAAGCTCAGCCCCTTGATAGCTGCTTGACTATCAGGCATGATGCTTTCGATAATTTCTATCAATATTGAGCTGGACACATCTTTCAATAGCGTGTATTTTCGGCCGGAAGATATTCGGATATTTCCCCATATATTCCTATTCCAATTCCTTCTGCCGTTTTGGAGCCATCAGTGTACCATTTTATGGCATTTCTATTCAATTTAGTGATGGTGTTTTGATGCCATTCATTCTTGTTGCTAAGCTTTGTGGTAAATTCCTTCACAAAGCTGAATTTTTCACAGTTATCCCGGAGCATGTCCCAGGTTTGATCGCTGTCAGGAGATTGAGACCTATGTCTAATCATCCCTCCCTTGACCATTCTGAGTGTGATTCGTTTTATCAAATTAAGGGGTAAGTTTAATACTACCTGGATAGCTGCTGTTGGGCAAGTTTTCCTAGCCCCAGTTAAGCATATGTATCTTTGTACTTTCGAGCGGCTAATTCTCGCGGTGGCCAGATTAGTTCTTTTGCTCCAAGCTACTGATGTATAAGTAATGATTGGTCTCACTATCGCTGTATACATCCAAAGGAGTATTTTTGGGTTACATCCCCAATTTTTTCCCTGCATAAAAAAAAAGGTGGTAAAATTACCCCAAAAATAGGTGGCAACTGGGCTACCTCCTATTTTTGGGGTAACTTTATCACATTTTTTTTTTTAGGGTGTAGACTCTGCACACCATCAGGGTCACACCTTTTTTTTGGCTTCGTTGGTTACTTCAAATTCATATTTTTTCCACAGAAGTTTATTGTCTAGGGTAAGGGCCAGGTATTTAACCTCCGTTCTCCAATCTATATTCTTTTCCCATCCATCTTTATGGTTTTAAGATTAGATTTCTTTTCTTACTGAATACTATTAAGGTAGTCTTGGTGGGGTTAAAATTAAGTCCCACCTAAAAAATCATTAGCTACACTGATAATACTCAGGAAACAAGGAAAAAGTTAACTATTGGCCTATAACCGTTAGAAAATTTCTTAAAACGCTTTGAGAATGCGAAATTTTATGTGTATAGGTACACACTCAATTATAAAAACAGTTAGAAGAAAATTAAAACACGTCTATATTCAATTGATGCGTAAATATGTATATTACGATTTGAATGTGCTTTAAGTTGAAATATTTTTTTCACAACTAAGAGGCGATTGATTTATAGGATTTTTTTTCTTATCAGGTTTTATATTGTTGATGTTTGAAAGCAAGCATTAGTACAGCTCGACAAATCCCTCGTGACAGTTGCGTAGTGGCAAAAAGGGCGGGAGCTGAAGCACATATACTGTAAACCGGCCATCGTATATGCTCCCCGCTCTAGTACAATGTGTGCACAATGACTCACTACTGTCACAAGATATTTGTTGGACTATAAGTATAAGTTTATTTAAATAAATAACTTAATTAAGCAAGATTGTTTTTATTTTCTTACATACACGAATTTTACAGTGTTACTTACTGCTTGGTAAGTAACGCTGTGGGTCAATACTAATAATACAATATTATTCAAATCTGAATTTAAAAAATTAATGATTTTAATAAACTGTTACAACAGCTAATAGTTATTGAAGTTTATAGTGAATTTTTGAAGTAAAAGTCTATTGTTTCTTATTTCTTACATTTTTGGAAGTTAAGTTAGTTAATTGTTATACACGATCTAATGCAAATACCAAACTTGATTAGCGTATCAACCTAACTTTTTACTATACTCTACTACTATTAATTACTATGAGTAATTAATATAACTCAATCTGGGATCTATACATTTATCTAATTATCGTTACATGTAAATAATACTAAGAGCTTAATTTTAACGATAAAGACAAAAATATTATTATTATTATTATTATTGAGCTAAACTATTTTAATTTAAAGATCGTTCAAATCGCAATATACAACGCTTCCTTTCGATATTAAATAACTTTAATTTTTCCGCCTGCTTTGTATAATTGCGAAATGTTTTGCAATTGTCTACCCCAGTAACCTTTTACCTGGAAAAGCCAACGCCAGCCGAGCGCTTCCTGTTTAAATGACGAGTAGTTTTATTAATCTATGCGCTGTGGACGATGACATTAATTTTGTCCGGTAGTGCACATGAAGCACCATGAATGAAAGAAGAGAACAATCAAATCCAGATTAAAGCGTTTCTTTCGTGTCGTCGACATTTCAATCGTAATATTTCTTGACCTGACGATTTCAATAAAATTCCAAGAAGTTGTTACCAAGAGCGTATTGTCGGCAGTCAGCAACTAGAACAGCTGCAAACGTAATTCTATGAATGATGCACGAATTTACATCTGGATGAAGGTTTCAAACGAATAATTTGTACCTCTCAATTGTATTATTATCGTTCCTACCCGTGGTGGCATCACCCCAGTGACTTTACTATTTTTGCTACCGTTTTTTTCTTGTGCACTATGGTGCTTTGAAAAATTTTAAAATGAAAGCACTCGTGAAGAATGTCGTTTGCTTTTTATATTTTTTTTGAAACGGAGGAACTCGTTAACATGCGGTTTTCGCCATCATCAAAAGTACAGCGTTTGATGGTTGCATGCGCATCAATAATGCACTTGTAGAATAACTGTATATAGGAACATTACAATAATTGGTGATAAAGCATCGTTAGCAATTACTGATGCAAGTTTCGAATACCAACATCCATACCTGAAAAGTATCAACTAAACTTATTGACGATTTAGATAAATATTTATAGCCTACTTTGTGAAAACCAACTTACTTTGTGCTCTACACCTAAGTCGTATAGTTACTGAACTAATTTGTCTTCACCACTTTCAAATTCAAAATTTAAGCCAATGCCAATGAAATAAACTCCAATTGTAGTACATGTAATTATTTAATAATTAGAATTCCTGTATTGAATTGAAAAGCCTTGCTTTGCCATTTAACATATTAAAATAAAATTAAGAACTAAACTCATAGGATGGTTTTCTGTACACCGTCAATAATCGCGCAAATCAATACAAACTAATATAAATAGCATACAACAATGTGGCCAAGTTTTTTTTTTCCAAGTCGGTCCTACCAACACAGCAGATAAAGTCGTCAGAATATTAAAATTTTCAATTAAGAAATATACAAAGAAGAACATCGCTATACATAATTCTTCCACCAATGTATATAAACCCTGTATACAAACATATTATATACAAAGATATTACCCTATAAACACCTCGTCAAAATTAAAAAAGCTCAGAAATTCACATGTTAAAGTAAGTTCAGAAATCATATATATGTAGACCAAATGGTGCATGAATCTATTTTCTTGCACGATTGTTTTATAAATCTTGTTATTAAGCATGCCAGTTTTATGCAACTAAGTAATTCATTATCATTCTTTATTACTTTCTAGAAAATGTATTATTATTTTTTCAAACCTTTCTTTATGATTTGATCCTAATTAGACATATAATTCTTAGTATTCATTCATTCATTCATTCATTCATTCATTCATTCATTCATCATTTCATTCATTCATTCATTCATTCATTCATTCATTCATTCATTCATTCATTAAAGTTAGGGGGGGCACTTAAAGTCCGGGCACTTGAGCTAGGTGCTCATTGTATCATCCCTATTAATATTCTCTTATTTCCACTCGAGCAGCTTGGTGTTCTCTATAAAGCCCAGTGTCTTGCCCAGTGGGAACTTGAGAACCTTCGAGGACTCCAATAGATCTCTCCCGAAATATTTCTGCCTGAGTACCTTCAGTTCCTGACGTGCAGATTACATGTAAACTCGTTTCCTCCTGTAGTTCGCATCTTCTACACCACGGTTCGCTTACGCGGCCTGTATTATATAGATGCTTTTTCAGGGGACAGTGTCCAGTTACCAACCCAGTAATGGTTTTAACTTCTTTCTTACTGCGCCTGGGTAGGTTATCAGAGAAACTAACATCCCCATTCCCTACTTTGGTATAGAGTTGACCTTCAGTCGACCTCCATTGTACTTTCTTTATCTAACCAGGTCCAGATCTCCCTTCTTGCGAAATCCTTAGTAATCTCACATACGGGCTCTGGACACATGAAGTGTCTCTTGGAGCCCTCCTGGGCTAGTTCGTCGGCTATTACATTGCCCTTTATATCCTCATGTCCCGGCACCCAAATCAGAGACATCATGTAGTCTCGTACCAGTGCATTGAAGGATTGTTTGCAGTCTCTAACTAGTTTTGACCTAGTTATAGGGTTCGAGACTGCTTTAATGACAGCCTGGCTGTCAGTCATTATATTAATTTCCTCCTCATGTAGCCCCTTTTGCAATCATTTCTGCACAGGCTGCAAGGGCGAATACCTCTGCCTGGAAGACCGTTGTATGTTTTCCCAGGCTTATGGATATCCTTTAATAAGGACTGGACCCACAAATACCGGCTCCTGGCTGGATTTGGATCCGTCCGTGAACCAGTTATCAAGAGCAGTGATCTCACTACTTGCCTGGTCTCTGTTCGGTATGGAGATTTTCACCTGTTCAGTGAAGATAATTTCGGGTGCCATCTGTCCGTGGCATTTGCAGCAATGGCCCGTCCAGCATCGTGCCCGTAGTATAGTGTGCCTTCACCCTGAGTTGGGATGCCACAGGTTGTTGGCGTTCAGTCTAAGGATCGCATTCATTGCCTCCGCTCTCACATAAAGCTCCAGCGGGGGGAGGCCCACAATGGTCTCCAAAGAGGCGGTCCCTGTGCTGTTAATTGCACCAGTGATACCCAGCAATGCCTGTCTCTGGACAGCGGTTACACTTCTGTCCTCCTCCACCAGCCTACTGCCCCGTATGTTATCACTGGTCTTATCACGACAGTATATAGCCAATGGATCACCCTCGGCTTTAATCCTCAGGTTTTGCCAGCAACTCTCCTGCAGCGCCAGAATAGTTGCGTAGCTCAGGTCGTTGTTTTGACTAAGTGCTTTTTCCAGCTCAGTTTCGCATCGAGGGTAACACCCAGATACTTTACTTCCTTGGTTAATTGTAACTCCAATGCCGAAACAGTCTAACGCCGCCTTGGTGGATTTAGGTGGAGGAATGGTGCCTTGTGAAAGGCACCATTCCTCCACCTAAATCTAAGTAATAAAACAAGCAAATGTATTTATTAACGCACATACAATAAATAAGTTTGTGGGGAGCACCAATCAGGGTGCATAATTATGAAAATTATAAATAAAAATTTGAAAAAGCAAAGAATACATTTTTTTGAAACGTAAAGACAGACTACATTCCTGATAAAAAGATTTATAAAAGAGATTACAAAAAGTGGCCCTGTTAATTCATATAAACGTTACGCTAATCTACTTTCTTAGAAACAACATTCACTACGAAAATTTTATAAATGTAACTACTTGGAGGTAGGGAAATTAGAATAGCGAAATTCTTGGAAAAGATCGAGAAGTTCTTCAGAATAGCTCGCATATACTGACAGTATATTAAAGTATATTAAATTTCTTTTCCATTATGAAGTTGTCGGAAAGTTTATCAAACTCCGCAGAGTCATATTGCTGTAACATTTGCGAAATACCATCTAAGATACGGTGAATCATCACTTCGTTTATTTTAACCTGTACTCCTTGCATTAAAGGCTTTTTTTTTCTGTTCAAAAACCAGTGTTTAATTAAACCACTCCAAACCTTAACCTTAAGTAGAAAAAGCAAAAAAAAATCCTAATTGACTAACTGTAAATCCGGCGTTTTCCTTAAGCGATTCGATACCGTATTTCAAAATTAGAAAAGAGGCGAAATAAATCAACAACGGATTTGTTTTTCGTTCTATTTTTGTACATTCCGAATAATACAGACCCATGCAGTGACGTCAATTCAATCAAGGAACGTCAACGAACACCCTTAAATGATGTCGCTGATTGGAGCAT
>RXPK01004651.1:0-49411 GCA_004143645.1 Protaetia brevitarsis | reverse complement strand
GACTCTTACTGCACCACGGTGTGCATCTTAATCAACCCCACCTCGGAGGGCAACTGGTAGAAGCCTACAGCACCAATTACTAAATCAACTTTAACAAATCATTACATGTTTATGGAATAAATTGATTTATTTGATCCAACGATGTAGTAATATACATTATGTATGAAAATAACAAATACACACTCGAAACTAACAGACCAAACCATAAAAAAAGGATTATATGAGAAAACTAAGTCGCGAAAGCTTAAGAGCTTGGAAATCGAACAATGGAAGTGAAAATTTTGAAACAGCAAACATTGGCAAATACTGTCAGAAAGGCACACCGATCAGTAAACGAAATTGGTAAAAAATAGAAGATGTGAATTTATAATGATATTCGTTTGCTGTAGTTTTTATACCACGTTTCTCTATTATTTGAACTTGCATTTCCCAGAAAAAATGGATAACTGATCGTCATAGTAATAAAACTCCTTGGGTAACTTCCGAAGTAAAAGCGTCCAGTAATAAATTAAAAGATCTCTGTATTTCTGCTCGTAGGGACCATATTAAATTAATACAAAATAGTAAGCAAAGCTACTACGCTGATAAAATACTGAATTCAGGTAATCCAAACAAGGAAGCATGATCTGTTATCGCGGAATTAACAAATAAGAAAACAGCTAACAGAAATATTTCCTTGCGTCTGAATGATATGATGCTAGACTGCCCTACTGCCGTAGCAGAGCAATTTAATCAGTTCTTTATAAACGAACCCAGCAACATAGTGTCCAACATAACATCTAATCAGTATGGTACTTCTCCAAGCACTATTAATGTAATGTAATGTCCATGTACGCATTACCATTTTCAGAGAATGAGACCCTTAACTTATTCTATCGTCTGAAGAATACGCATAGTGCCGGTCCGAACAATATCCCTTGCAATTTGCTTCGTTGTGTGGCCCTCTTATTGGCTCAACCCCTAACGCAAGCTCATTAACTTTATTTTAGCTGTAGAGCTTCTCCTAAAATGAAAACATCGGTTATCAATCCAATTCATAAAAAGAATTGTAGACACGATATCGCAATTGAGTTCTACTTTTTCAAAGTGTTCGAATATGCCATGATTGATCGATTGCTAAGTCATTTAAGTTATTGCAATATAGTGTAGAATAGTCAACATGGCTTTAGGCGGGAGAACTCAACTTCATTCCTTTCTGAACGAAGTTGCTAATTGTTTATACACTGGTGAGTGTCCAGCGGTGGTATTCTGTGACTTAACACGAGCTTTTGACTGCATTGGCCATGGGATATTGATGAGAAAGCTTGACTGTCATGGAGGGGAGGGGGGGCAATTGCTAGGTTGTTGCATCAGTTCTGTCTGATCGTACACAGTATGTTAAAGTTTCAGATCAGGAAATGTCAATAAGTATTTTTATTCTTCTGTTCTGCCTACATGTTCTGGAGTACCTCAGGGTTCGGTTCTGGGCCCAGTACTATTTTTATTTTTTATTAATGACATAGTAGAATACATTGACCTTTCTTTGTTTCTATATGCTGAGGACACTAGTGCTGTAGTCTCTGGCACCGATCCCGCGCAGATTCGTGATCGCGCAAATGTTCTTCTGGTCGAGCTGTGTGAATAGTTTCATCGTAATAAACTGCGCATTAACGCTTCAAAAACTTTTTTACCTTCTTTCACACTTCTCAGTCGAGAATGAATTTTGATGTGAACATTACCTTGAATAGCAACCTATTAAAACACGAAACTTCTGCTATTAGTTCCGAAATCTTAAGACAGTATTGAATCGCAACTGCTTGGTGATATTTTATTACATTTCACCAGAATGTCGTACGGTATTGTCTTTTGGGGTACTGCGGCGCATGCGCATGATGCTTTTCCTGCCCAAAACGAATAATTCGTTACATCGCAGGCATAACCAGCAATGAAACATACAGACCATGGTTTAATAAATTTGGTATTTCTGCGTAGTGTATATATTCTAGAAACCCTAGTGTATGTTTATAATAGTAGCAATAAATTTTAGCTAAATTCTGATGTTCATTCATACAACACGAAAAGTAGAGCAAATTTCAGATTGACCCCAAATCCATTCGAAATCACTAAGAGGTCTCCGATTTCGATAATTACTTCGCTCTTCACCTTTTTAACTTCTTGCCGGATGCTATTAAAAGAATACAAGTTTAAAGAGATTAAATCTACTTTGCGAAATCTTTTGCTTGAGAATTG
The DNA here is from genome assembly GCA_004143645.1 of Protaetia brevitarsis. Classification (NCBI taxonomy): domain Eukaryota; kingdom Metazoa; phylum Arthropoda; class Insecta; order Coleoptera; family Scarabaeidae; genus Protaetia; species Protaetia brevitarsis. Next base: position 47,182 of record RXPK01004651.1, on the reverse strand, counting down.
CGTTTACTTGCTTGACAAATATTTGGTTGTTTCAGGAGTACAATAATATTTAATGTCTTTTTATGTTAATTTTATTTTTATCTATATTAAATACCATAATATGTACACTGCCCGACAAAATTAATGTCGTCGTCAATACTGCAGTGACTATCAAAACTGCTCATGATTTGAACAGGCGCTTCCTTGCCTGCCATTGGCTTGTGCAAGTAGGGATTTATTGGGGTGCTTACGCGTAAAACACTTGACAATTATAAAAACCAGATGGGAAAATACAAAAATTCTCTGTGGACGACGACATTAATTTTGTCGGGCAGTGTACCTATTTATGCATTTCTGACTTATCCACTATACTTTCTGTATTTTTTTGGACAAATATACATATATCTATAACATTAGATCTAGATTCCATCCATTGCTTTAATATTACCTTTTAAAAGTGCAACTAGCCCCAAGCAATGACTTCGAATGGAAACAATTTCCATAAAATTATCAGTGTATTCACTCCTATATTAAGTGTTCCGCTTTACGGGTCTAAATGGAAATGATTATCCCAATTAAATCCGACCATTCCAAAAATCGGAGGTAATCCCCGGCGTTAATGCTTTCAACGGAATATCACATTTTACATGGGGTTCAGTTTGTCGCCCAGCTGAATAGGGAGATGGCGGAATTATTGCTTTTTATAGCGTGTATCCATACCCATTTAATCGAAAAATCGAACGTTACATAGGGACGACACCACTGAGGATATAAAGAGTTTGAAACCCTTTTTTTTTGTTTTTGTTGTCTGTGTTAAATCTGACTCGATACGAATATCGCTTACAGCCTCCGGTAGCGTAAGCTGATAGTGTTTAATTAAGGAATTGGAAAAACTCGTTACATAGGTTTTGTTTTCAACTTTGGAAAAAATACAATGTTTTAGTACACAAATGCTCGTCTAGTTAAGTACACATATTATCTTTCCATTACAGCAACAATGTTTTGGTTGAAATTGGATACACACTAAATTTTCAGAGTTGTATATAGACATATTTGAATATCAAGGAGTACCGACAATTACTGATTTATTGGAATAAATCAGTACACTGTGTAATATTGTATATTATCGCCTAATTGCATTTCTAAGTGTATTTTCTAATTTTTTTGAGAAAATAGTCTCTAATATAATAATAATAATAAATAATAATAATAATAATAATAATAATAATAATAATATTTAGTCCAAATAGGCACCAAAGTGTATAGGACAAGTCACAAAACTAAAATATTCACAATACATTACATACACATGTTCGAATGAAGTAACTCATCGTTTAAGTAATGTTAAAAATTCCTCCACGGAGTAGATGCTGTCCTGAACCAGCATAGAACGTACTATTAATTTGAAGTGCTTTATATTAGTGATTGTTGATATATCATTAGGAAGCAAGTTATATAATTTTATCACTACGGATATAGGGGCTCTTTTTGTAATATTTAATTTATTCAGAAGTACACTAAATTTGTTTTTGTTTCTTGTATTATATGAATGCCCATGCCATTCTTTGCGAGATCAGCCTTATTCTGAAAAATGTCCAAAATATGACGCTAGGCAAGGGTAAAATATTTAATTCTTTAAAATGCGGTCGACATGAATCGGTGAATTTAATATTTACTATACATCGAATAATCCTTTTTCTGTGCCAAAAATACCCCATTCGCAGCGGCCGACGAACCCTAGAAGATCACCCCATAGCAAAGTCTACTGTGAACTTGGCCATAATAAAAGTTAAGTAAATGCTTTTGATCTATCATGTTTTTTAAATATCTTATTTGGTAGCATGCGGAATTTAATTTTTTTGTTAAGTCTATGCAGTGATTTTTCCAGGTTAAGTTTTGGTCAATGTTCAATCCTAAAAATTTTACCAAAGTTTTTTGCTGTAATGTATGATTGTTACATTGAATATTCATATTAGTATGTGTCACCGAGTGTGATGGATGAAATATCATGTAGTTTGTTTTAGAAAGATTAATATGCAACCTATTACTACCAAACCACTCACACAATTCCTTTAATAGCCGTATAGAACTGTTCCGCACTTCATTCGGGTCCGCTCCCGACACCACAGCGGTCGTGTCATCAGCGTACATAAACAGAGGGCAGTTGACAAAGTTTACAATATCATTCATAAATATTATGAAAAGTATAGGCCCCAAAACCGAACCCTGAGGCACACCCAGGGCATCGGTAACCTTGCAGAAACAACGCTTCCAGCAATATTACAATTTGCTTTTGTAAAATATCTTTACATACTGAACTCTATCGCACAAGTAAGATAAAAACCAGTCGGCTACAGTGGCGCAGATACCATAATGTTCTAATTTATCTCTTAAAATGCCGTGACCAACGCAATCAAACGCTCGTGGTAAGTCACAAAAGATTCCTGCTGGGTATTCCCCGTTGTCCAAGTATTCGACGGCACTATTTATAAAGGAACTCACCGCAGTCACAGTCGAACAACCGCTCCGAAACCGTGCTGTCTATCTGTAATAATAGGTGAACAAGGCCATACTCGAAGCATACGATTCGAGCTGTCCTGTTCAGCAGACAAAAGAATGTAGGGACGCACCTTGGTGGAACAGCCATCTGTCAAAATTAAGATCCGATACGCGGAAGCTCTTTAACAAGTCTAAGCGTAACGGGGGATTGGCAGAGTTACACCGAGAAACTTACTTCCTACAATAAAGCTATCAGGAAAGCAAAAAGAGATAGCTTTAGAAAGTTCTGCGAGGAAATCGATTCAACACCTACCGCTTCGCGACTTCACAAGATAATGGTGAAGGGTAGAATCGATTCAGGAATGGCACTAAGAAAGCCAGATGGAAGCTTCACTGAAAGTGAAGAAGAAAGAGCTCTCCTCCCTATCAGCCTCACATCATTCTTTTTGAAAACGGTGGAAAAGGCTGTAGATAACTATATCAGAACAGACATCTTGGAGCGGGTGCCATTGCACCCCTGTCAGCATGCCTATCAAACAGGCAAATCCACTGAGACTGCATTAGTGGAGCTGACGGACCAAATCCAAGATGCCCTGACGAATAAAGAAACCGTAGTGTGCGCCTTTCTAGACATAGAGGGTGTTTTGACAACACTCCACACGAGTCTGTCAAAAAAGCATTAATTAATAGGGGGTAGACGGCGTGACTTCTAGATGGATGTCACAACTACTGTCTACCAGGTCGGTGGAGGCGGAGGTGGGACATAAGACCATCTCGGTTAATACGACCAGAGGATGCCCACAGGGGGAGTTACATCCCCACTTATGTGGATCCTAATAGTAGACGAACTCTTATGCGGACTGACGGATTTAGGCATATCTTGTCAAGGGTATGCTGATGATATTGTCATATACGCAAGAAACAAATTTGAGAATACCCTCTGTGACATAGTTCAAAGAGGTTTGAACTTCACGAGAAGATGGTGTCAATCGATGGGACTCAATGTCAACCCCACTAAGACAACCCTAGTAGCATTTACCAGGAAAAGAAAATCCAATCTTAAAACCATAAAACTGTATGGGCAAAATATAGACTGGAGAGCGGAAGTTAAATATATAGGCCTTACCCTAGACAATAAACTTCTATGGAACAAACATGAATTTGAAGTAACCAACAAGGCCAAAAGAGCTCTGATGGTGTGCAGAAACTTTGCAGGGAAAAATTGAGGATGCAACCCAAAAATACTGCTTTGGATGTATACAGCGATAGTGAGACCGATCATCACCTATGCATCAGTAGCATGGAGCAAAAGAACTAATCTGGCCACCGCAAGAATTAACCTCTCGAAAGTGCAAAGATTAGCATGTGTATGCATAACGGGGGCTATGAGAACCTGCCCAACAGCAGCTATCGAAGTAGTATTGCATCTTGCCCCCCTCCACATTGTAGTAGAGAGCGTGGCGAAAAGAACCGCACTAAGAATGGTCAAGGAAAGAATGATTAGGCATAGGCCTCAATCTTCTGACGGTGATCAAACCTGGGATATGCCCCGGGATGATATGTTAAAAAAATTTAGCTTTGTGAAAGAATTCACCATAAAGCTAAGTAACAGGAGCGAGTGGGATCATAACATACTCAAACTGCGTAGCACTGTGCAGCTCGAGGGCATTGCACCTGGGAGCATGTGAAATCGAAGAGGGAGACTTACCTAGACTGGGGCCCCCTGACATCTTACACTTTCTAAAAGGAATAGGATTGGAAGGCCAGCTGTAAAGCAGCAAGAATAGGACACAATAGATCTTTTAGGTCGCATTGTAACACCACCCTTCTATTTACATACATACATCTGTAATAATACTATTCCTGTGTAGATGTTTTGCAAGTCTATTCAACATCGCATATTCAAAGATTTTAGAAAAACCGGAAATGAGTGAGATCGGAGGATAATTCGGCAGAAGAGCCCTTCTTGTGTACAGGAAAAACCGAAGAGACTTTTAAAATATCTGGAAAAATACCACTCCCAAGTGACAAATTGACAAGTTGCGTAAGTGGTTTAACAAGAACTGGACCAATCCTTACGATCAAATTAAAAGGAATCTGATCTGGACCAGCACTCCTCTTTTTTTTTTAATTTGATTAATTACATATAAAATTTCAAGCTCGTTAAATGGTAGTGCCTTACCTTAACTTATTCTCTTAGGTTCACTAATGAAGATCTCATTAAACGATGTTGCAACATCCACAAGATCCACCACTAAAGTGTCATCATTCATTTTTAAACTAATATTACTTCTTTTTGATGTTTCCTTATTCGAAGTTGACATTATGGACCACGCTGTTTTATTTCGATTTTTAGAATTTGCAATTTGTTCATTATAATAATTTTTCTTTGTATGTTTAATTAAGTTTGCATTTTGCTTTTTGGCAATTTTATAATACTCCGCCAAATGTGGATGTCTCAATTGTAATTTATATAAATTCCGTAAATCACAAACAAGCCGTTCGGGAAAGTGCATAGAAAAATAGAAAACTACCATCTCATGAAAATAAGTAAAAGATTCATTTATATTATTGAACGCATTAAAATTTGGCCATGTCTGTTGTTGGAGAGATCTCTCAAACATCTGAAGTGACCGTTCATTAAATACACGAGTATACCTTTTAACCGAAGCATCAGAATTGTTAATTCCAAACAGGTTAGATTTCAAAGCAACGTAATCGTGATCTGATGCTATACAAGAGAGGACAGTAGTTCGCACATCCGGATAATTTACAAATATATTGTCCAGGACAGCATCACCCCGCGTAGGATCGCTAACAAGAGCGTTCATATCAAAAGTATGCAACACATCTAACAAACAACGACAATTACAAAATAGACATTCAAAATGGACATTAAAGTCTCCTGTCAGTATTATTTTACGTTTTTTTTATAGATAAAATTTAACAGATTCGACAAAACATCAAGAAATGTATTAAAATTTCCATTTGGGGATCTATAACAATTTATTATAACCAATTCCATATCATCTATTTTACATATTATTTTTTTTTCATTATTTTTTTTCATGAGATACCACACACTTATATATCAATTTCATGACAATATTCATCTAAATTTATTGAAGTAAACTGAATATTAAACTTGATCCATATGGCTATTTTTACGTCGCATTTTCCATATAATGAATAAGGTCGACTAGTGGTACTGATGATCCTTGGTGAAGTGAAACATATATATCTGCAATTTGATTTGACCTAATTAATTTAATTTGCGTTAGCTAATAAACGCGTGGCTAGTGGCTTACTGTCGTCCTAAAATAATAAATATATCATAAATATTATGGTTTTAAATGGATAATTTAGCAAATATCTGCAGGATAATAATAAGATTTTCATCTTCAATGCTCATTCAATTATTCATCCACAATAACTTGATTACTTGAAAAAGATATATGATACATATATCGAAACGTTGCAAAAAAAAAAAAAACAGAATGAACAGACTGAATAATTCTAACTGCTAACTAAATTTCATTTATCTCTTTTGGTGACCTTATAGCATTCACAAAATAAAACAATAGTCACAAATAAATAAACATCCATCATTTAACTTTTGGTAGCGGTTTGTGCTCATAGGCTACTGCAATCGATTTAAGCCAACCAACATGTAATCCCACTTACGGTTATCAATGCTAGGTGGATTGTAACGTTTATTGTTACAAAAAACTAAGCGCTAATATTGGAAAACAAGTAGGTAACTATTGAATGCAACCATTAAACGTTTGTACGTTTTCCCGTGCAACGTAGAAATTGGAATCAGCCCAAAAGACGAGGTAAATTTTAACAAAGCATCACCATCGAAACTTGCATGATTTTCTATTCCAACAAATTAGAATTAATGAGAGACAAACCGATTAAGAAATTGTTTACAGGAGTGAATTAAATAAAGCCAAAATAAATATTGCTGGATTTAATTCAGCCAGATTATGTAAAATAGCTGCTCTACAAGCACCTAATATCCATCTATGCACATTGGGGATAAAGATAAACAGAAGGATAACGACATTTGCATTATTAAATTGGTAAATTAACATATGTGTTGTACATTAAGATTACTGCTACATTGAATCGGCTAGTGTCAGGGGATTTGGCTTAGTATTCGCGCCAATCTAGTTGAAATACGTGCCTAAAGCTCTAAACAGCATATTTCGGACCACGGGCGATATGGCAAAGTACTAATGGAAATAGAAGCTACGCTGATAATGACTGACGTTAACTATAACAACTCCAAATGCATATGTCTGAAACTATTGAGATTAGGGAGCAATATGTTTACAACCAAACTGACGGGCGAAATGGAATGGTATGAATATTAAGCTAACACACAAATGCAAGATGAAACTGCACGTAATTCATATATAGGGTGAGTCGCTAAGAATGGTCTTGTTTTGTATTTCACCTTTTTGTTTGTCAAATTATAAGTAACTTAGAGTACTAAGTAGTTCTCTCTGCTCTAGCTTTAAAGAGTAGAACGGGTAATACATAAAATTAGGTTAGATTCTGTGTTCATTTATTTTCATGTCAACTCAATGGAAGTTAAAAATTAGAAAACATGGACAATAGAGTTAGAACGCACTCCCATAATTTAAAGTATCAAATTTAATTTATTATACTGAAAGTGATATTGTATTTATTCATTTCGGCACAATATATTCAAATCAAAGATTACCCAAAAATTCTAAATAATTTTGAACACATACCTGGTTTATCAATTTCTTGAAGCATTCTTTGCCACACATAAGATCAATATCTTCCTAGCCTGATAAACTGCTATCAGCTATTTCATCGTTGTCAATCATAAAACCTTTTCTAAGTTTCTCCGCTATAGCATCTACTGAGAAGCAGAAATCTTCTGCCATGTTCCTAGACTCTCCACCATTTTCTGAAAGATGTTGTCGAGGGACAATTTTATCAACTCATCCAATAAGGTGTTCTTTCTGGCTTCCACCTCGTGCGCTCAAAAAAGGTGTCGTAGGCATCGTACTTATCGGAGTCCTGATATGGACTCTGGGCGGTATCCACTTTCCCTATTTTAAACAGGTAATCATGGAAGTACCCAGCCGAAGAGGGTGCCTTCTCTCTTCTCAGGTCGCAGTTTTCCCTGCTTGTGTCGATTCCCATTTCCTTTTTCTTTCTTTGGTCAGTTTAAAATATATATAATATAGATATAAATGCATAGTAAGTAAACATTACTTAAAAGTGCATTAAACATAATTTTCGTTAACGTTCACTTAAAATTATTTCATGGGACATTACAGAAATTAATCGACAGTTTAAAAACGCATAATTTAGTAAATAGGTTTTTTTTTTGTTAATTTTCTTGCAAATATCTTGTTCGAAAGGCATTTTATTTCTTCAGGTAACGAGTTGCAGATTTTAATACCCCAATAGTCAGAATATCTTGGGTTGTACTCTCTGAAATGGTATTTTTAGTTGCGCCTTTTGACGTGAGTGGTAACTATATGTGCGACATTTCTTTTGTGCTGTTCTAAATGTTTGTGCATTAATTTTGCTGAAGTAAGTACTGCTGTGTACTGATGGTACAAGCATAAATGCAAAGTGAAAATAAAAAAAAAATGAAAATTTAAATTTACTAGCTCAGCGGATAAAATTTTAAAAGGGCGCAAAAGACTTAATAACCTCAAGGTTATTTTCAGAATTGAACTATTCATGAAAAATAAAATGTGGGCGTAAGTAATCAAAATTTATTATTAAAAAAAAACATTTAATTACAGTTAACAGGCAAAATAAAAACCTTAGACTGAAAGTCCTGGCCGAAATCAAAACCTGCATGAATCTAACAACTACGAGAGGACAATTCAAATCCTCGAACTAACAAAATGGTAGATTTGTTCTAGAAGAAAATTTCTACTTCACAAAAAATCCACGTGGTTTAAACCAACCAAAAATTAAATTTACACAATTGAATTTAAATTACAAGCACAATGCTTCTTCTCACCTTACACAAGGTGATTAACAAAGAAAACTAATTTGAAAACTAGAAACGGAAAAATTTAACTCTTTAAACAAAAAACAAAATTCTCTAAAACAAATTATAATAACGGATCTTATACCAATATGTGCACAATAATATAATATCAATTATTATTTAAATGGAGTTCCTCGATTAATGTTCTAAATTCAAATTAAGCGAACAAAATTTTAATATAAATTGAAATCACCAATACGGTAACCAAGCAAATAAATTACATGTACTTACGCACGGCATCAATCTAAGGAACTGCCCTAAAGAGGCCCAAACTCACATACATATAAAAATAACATCTGCGTGCTACCTCGTCGCACGAATCGCAAAGAAAAATCCTCGAACTATAACAATGAACAAAAATATATACACTACCGGTGAACGCAATAAGTACAAATGAATGAAATTAATATACACAACTGAACAATTAAATATTTAAATTCATTAAACAATGCTATTAACAAAATCTTGTCAAAATAAAATATTAGAATAGTGGAAACTCAATCTTTGCTCCAACAAGGCTAATTCGGAATGAAAAAACACAAATTTAAATTTGCGAAACCCGGGGTGCCATACCATAGCAGTACGTATAAACAAGGAATGGCAAATATCTGTTGCTTTACGAATGATTATCTACAAGGGTTTTTTAAAGTACAGAGAATTTACACAGTTCGGTACTTCGCTTCGGATACCCCAGAACTGTGTTTCGCAGGTGGTTACATTATGAAAATTAGCAAAGTATGCCGTTTTTGCGGCCAGGTAGGTGGAAACGTTTTTTATTCTCGAAAATGCTGTATACTGCGGAAGTGAATTATATTATATAATAAGGTGCTACGCATCAAAGGTCGAGTAACATAAACGTAACCATTTTTTTAAATTCACGCAATTAGTTAACAATAATTAATTAATGGATGTTGTAAACTAGTTCACCATAAATTTACTAAATTTGATAGTTCACGTTTCTTCTGATAGAGGGCCAACTAGAAGCTTTAATATACGAAATGATGAATCGGATGTAGAACTATGTAATATATTAGACAACCTATGCATAATAAGTAGTATACTGAAAGGTCTTATACACACAGTAAAAAGTTTCTATAATATTGCAGTAATAATTCTGTTTTATTTTACATTAAAATTATTACTGTAAGGATTTTTTTACAGGAAAATTACTGAAGCTTTTTAGTTTCTCAGTAAATAAGCAAACAATTAATGTAAAAGTGAAAAATGTTAATGTAAGTTTCTAACAGCGTTTAAATATATCAGAAATAACACTTAAATTTACAGCGATCATACTGTGATATCAAGGGTAAGTGGGGGAAACATGATGACCCGATACTGTAAATTTACAGTTATACTGAAATTTTCACTCTCATCTGTAAAATTACAGTAGCTTTCCTGGCGGACAATTAGCAGGAATACTATATCACTGAGGGAAAGAATGCATTGATTTAACCAAAATACGCATAACCAACCAAAAAATTTGCATTAAATACGGCCCACCGAAATTTATTGTTAGATTAAAATTTACGATTTGTTGAAATATATTTGTTAACTTAAAAATAATAGACTCGTTGATTCAACTGAACCCTCAATTTCAATTTAAACAAGTTTAATCGTTAATGCAACATTTCAGTTTAGTTGATGTAACACTGGTTTGATTGTCAATACAGCTCTAAGTATGTTAGAACAAAAAAAAATGTTTTGTTTAACGAGCATTGCTGCTTAGCGTAACTTCGAAATTGTGTTGGAACTACAAAAATAAATTCTTGCTTGAATGCATCTTTATGGTTACATTAGCAAATAAAACGTGTTGAGTGCACAAAATTAAGAGTGTCAATGCAAACATTTTTTTTTGGTTGATTTGAAGCAAAAAATTTGTTCATTCAAATAATCTCATTTTGGATCTTTTGGAAATTTTATTAATTACAAATTGAGGTTGAAACAAATATGACTAACTTAGGTTCATATATTTATTAATAACTTCACAACAGTTATAAAGTACCAATAGTAAGTACACTTTTACATATAGTAGGTATACAAAAGTAACGCCTAAAAATATTTATTTACAAATACATTTGAATACACTTCCGACCATCTGACAACGTATGTAACATAAATGATTGCAATAAATGAGTTCCTTCATATAAATACAAACGTGTTCATCAGTTTGTGTTATAATAATGCCTGAAAATGATCATTATATTCTAATGTTTCGTATACTTGTATTACAAAAAAAATATCTTTATCATTTGGAGTCAAAATTTCTAATATGCCGTTCGTTTGCCAAGACATCTATAAGAATCAAAATGTGCTTACCTGCAAACACTGAGGTTAGATATTCAAATCCCCACTGAATTAGCAATTCTTTTACTCGTTCGTCCCCCATGGCTAGTATTAGAACTCACAATATATCACGATATCACGAGCCACGAACGAAGACAATCTGATATCTGATGGTTTGCAACAGCAAGCAACCGATAAAATCACGCCACAACATTGATCAAATGAGTATCTGACGGTGTAGGTAATATACCTATGTACATTAATATAGGTACACTAGCGACACTTTCTAATTGTACGACCTAGAGGGTAAAATAGAGCCTACATGTTTAGCGTGGATAGTAGACAGATCTATGCATTAACTGGCCGCTTCGAAATGTGTAAACACAGATGTGCTGTCTGTTATTTTAAAAAAGCTTAGGCTGGATTTATTAATGTGCGAAGTTGAATGCATCTATTATGTATTTGTTATCTTTGCGTAGAAATAAATTTATTTGATGTTTGAAATATTTCCAATAACTGTAGTCTTATTAAATGATTTTAAAAGGTATTTTCATTTTACAGTTGAACTACGACTAGGAACTAGACCAAAGGCATGTTAATTATACAATAAATAGCAATATCACTGGGTTTATTACTTTTATTCATTTACACGTATGCAAATAATAATGAACGTATCAAAATGGATCGCATGAAAATATTTAAGGTATCCAGTTATACTGAAACCAGTAAAGCATATCTCCGTTATGCTTATATTTTTTAATCTAATTGATATCTGACGATTTTATATCAATTTCTTACTCGCTCCGGCTTCCTCCTTTGACATTAAATAATGAAAGAGATATAGCGAGATGACATCAAAACCACGATTTTTATACAGATATTAGAACGAAGTTCTACGCTCGTCAGAAATATTTTTTAGTGGTTATAGTAATAGTGTGTTTTTATTAATATTATAATAACAAGATAAAATAATATTTCGATTATAAATTCCCTAGTTTCAAAGATTTTACCTCAAAAGTCTCACAATATTTTTTGAAAAGAAATACAAAATTTGCATTAATCGTAAATCGAACAGCAGTGATAGGTATAAATATAAAATGCAGGTTTAAACTAATAATTAACGATTACTTTATATACAGTAACCTGCATAAATATTGCAAAATATGAGATTTTTTTTTAATTAAAACATACTAAAACTTTTTTAGGGGATAGGTTGTCCATGTCTAGAAACCCCAAAATCTATTTTGACACACGTCACGTGACCACTAGTATGACAGTAAATATGAAAAATATGCTGTGAATCTCCAAAAAGTGAGGCTAGATGATATGATATCGAAAAAAGTTATTTGAAAAAGTTGTTTAGAATTCAATTCTGAGGCGGTATGCAAATTTTTGTAAAGATAACTAAACGACGAGCCATCACGCAGGAAACTTCGACCTCACCGCTAAAGATGTTCACTGCAAATGTGAACAAAACGTACGAAAGTAATTCCACAAGACCACGGCTCAACAGCCCGGAAAAACTTTTTACAGTTTTGTAAAGATATTTTAAAAAATTTAAAAATCACAATTTTCCAAATCTTGATTAATTGAATTACATATTTCATTTTTTTTTATTTTTAGAAGCTCAACTACAGTAATATTTCTAGATCTGGTTAATACTCAAATAATTTTGTCAATTTTTGCATAATTAACATAGTGAAAACGGAAAAGTACGTTTTCGTATGACAGGTGTTGTTGCAAGGGACTGTATCTAGAAGTAATAAATAAAATTTTACAAACAATTTTATTTTTAACCACTTAATCAACATTGCTTTTATTGAAAATTATAACAGCTTTTTGTTTTCGGCATTAAAGTGAAACCGTTAGTCTAAAACGAGTAGGTTTTGAAATTAGAGAACAATGAATAATAAATAGTAGGTAAAATCAATCAATAAAAGTAAATGGTTAATAATAAAACACTTTTAGCTAATGATATGAATGCTTATTAAGCAAAAACATTTAAACAATAACTAATAGTAATGAACAATTTGTCAGGCATATATATCGTTCTGTTTCCTATAAGTAAGGTAAGCTTTGAAATTAAAACCGACAAAATAATGTTGTAAACTATTTTAATTTTCTAGTAAATGAGTAATTACTACTATTTTTATTTTACCTACTGTTTATTATTCCTTGTTCTCTAATTTTAAAATTTACGTTAATACTTCGGTGGAGCATGTAGTGTTACAAACAAAAAAGGTATTATAATTTCCAATAAAGATCATGTTTGCTAAGTAGTTTAGAATGCAAATGTTTGTGAACTTTCATTTATTAGTACTATATACAGTCCCTTGCAACAACAATTGTCGTACCGAAAACGTACTTTTCAGTTTTCGCTCTGTTAATTATGCAAAATTGATAAAATTGTTTGAGTATCAACCAGATTTAGAAATATTACTGCTGTTGAGCTGCTAAAAACGAGAAAAATGGAAATATGTAATTCAATTATACAATATTTGGAAAAATTGTGATTTCATTTTTTTTTCAAATATCTTCACACAAATTTGCACACAGCCTCAGAATTGAATTCCAAGCAACTTTTTCAAATAACTTTTTTGGATATCATGTCATTTAATCTCACTTTTTGTAAATTCATAACATATTTTTAAATTTACGCCATAAGTGGTCACCTGACGTATGTCAAATAAATTTTGGGATTCCCAAGCATGCAAACCTATCCCCAAAAAAATATATAATAATTTAATAATAAAAAAATCCATATGTTGCAATATTTATGCCGGTTACCGTATATATATATATATATTAATTTTCATTATGTTAATATCGAAAAACGAAGCCGCGGCGTTTAAAAATAGATATGAAAACAATCATTATGAATCAATTAGATTAAAAAACACAAACATATTTAGTAAAGCTGTAGGGATGTGTAAAGAAAACAACATCTGTTCGTATACAATATTATATTTAAGGTAAGCAACTGAAAACTTGGAATTGTGCTAAACGATGTAGTCGGCAAGCATTAGTATGCGCCTTTGATGTATTTATTTGCCTTTATTTTATAATTTCAATGTTTTTCTATGTTTACTTACTGCCTTGTTCTTTTACATTTAAAACACAGAGACCGCACATCTGTGTTTATATATTTCGAAGACGGCAATGAATGCATAGATCCGTCTACTATTCATGCTAAACATATAGGCTCTATTTTATGCTGTAGGTCGTACAATTAGCAAGTGTCGCTGGTGTACATTCCATAATATACAAATACTGACTTATTAAATCGTATTACAAGCTAAAGTAGAATTAATATACATTGTAATTATGATATTGTTTTCTAGAAAAGGACTTTCTACATAATAGTTACTATACATAAAACGTATAACGTAGTACCTATATACCCATACTTTTAAGATCTACATATGTAGATGCGCAAAGCGCAAAACATCTTTTTTTGGTTAAGCTAACCATTTTTTAGTTTCAATATTATGCTATGAAATGTTTTCCGTCCAACTACTAAGATTTTTTGTTTTTAACATCACCATTTTCGTTCCATCCACAAAAACCTTAGCTTCAACCATCTAAGTTTCTTCAGTCAACAGATTTTTTTAACAGAAATAAATAGTTGCGCAAATGACTTATTTTAGTTGGATTAAATACAAAATTTGTTGCATTAACACCTTTTGTGTTAACATAGTAGTTATTGTTAGGTTAACGCATTTCTTTCTCTAATGCCCGGTAACATAAAGCGTGTGTAACCAAGTGATTAGTTAATCATTTGTTAGCACTAACAAATTGTTAAGTAAAAGTTGCGTAACATAAACTTAACCATTTGTTAAATGTCGAGTAATTAGTTAACAACTGATTAATGGCTGTTGTAAACTAGTTAACTGTAATTTTACTAAAATTGATAGTTCATTTTGGTTCCGATAGAGAGCCAACTTGAAACTTTGACGTTTTCACCTAGAAATTCAATAATTGAGGCTTTGCTTCTGGCTTTTGTCAAGTTTGTTATAACGATTATAACCAAAACGGATATATGGAATGATTAATCATCGTCCTCCAATGAAGAACTATTCGATACACTAGACAACATATATGATAGACGTCATAGACCACGACTGCTCATCGAAGAATGTAAATATAAGAAAAAAAGGCAAATAAAACAATGATTTGGTCGTGTTGATTGTTCTTTTTCCTATAGTTGTATAATGTAAATAACTACTCTTTCATCCTTAACCCAGTAGTACTATGACAATTAAATTCAGATGTAATTCTGCTCATACTTCGTTTTTTTTTTGTTTAATAGATACTCCATCCGTTTTTTTTATTTTCAACTACTCCGTTATAATTTTCAATGATCGCTAGATGTGTGTTTCTCTTGTACCGTAAATTTCTGGCTCTTCCCACGGCATCCTGCATTTTCCTACTTATTATGACGCATAGTGTCAAATTTAGTGATAATATTGTCAGAAATCAAATGTTGAAATTACACCTGCCTAGCCTCCATAATTATAAAAATGTAATGTAATAATCACTAAACGTATATATTTAAACTTACTGCTGCTATCTTTATTCCAAATTAATTGATCAGTGATAAATTGAATCAAAAAAAAATTCTGTCAAAAGTAAGCGTCAAATATTCCGCCATCTATTGATGCATCATGCACGGTAACTTTCGTTGCACATTCGGCAAATTTCGTGCTTTGGTAAATCTTAACAAATGTGTAACTACCGGAATAGCGGTGGTAAGTTAACAACTGATTAAACAAATGATTATCTCCTAACAAACCTTTATGTTACTGATTTTTGATGTTATCCATTGATTAACTTTGACAAATAGGTAACTATTGTTTATGTTACCGGGCATCAGTATACTGTGCAAACAAACGGAGCATTAGCAGCTGTATATGTTATTAGTTGCTCTGAGGTTTTATGGTACCAGCAGCTTTCAGATACTGATAGTAGAGATGATAGCCATATAGGTATATATGAAATGAGTGCATGCCATATCATTAAGCATTCACAAGAACCAGCGGGATTAAAAGCAAATTACATTTTTTTTACCAAGAAATGTTAAAGAAGCCGGCAAAAAAATTAATTAAACGGTGTTCAAATTTAATAAAAAATAATAATTCCGTCAAACTGTCAAATAGATTTCTCACCCAAGCGTAAAATGTGATGCAGTTATATACGGCAACTTTCATTGAAATTTTTGCATATTTCGTCCTTTATTAAATCTTAACAAGTATGTAACTACTGGAATAGCGGTATTAAAAAAAATATCTCCTAACAAACCTTTATGTTTCTGATTTTTGCTGTTATCCGTTATTTAACTTTAACAACTTGGTAACTATTGTTTATGTTATCAGGGCAACAGTGTATGAATTATTGTTGTTCCTTGTTTTCTAATGAATTAGGATATTTTTGTAGACATTTACTTATACATTCACGAACATGGTGGTACAAATGAACCAACAAGAGACTCCAACTAACAACAAGTCATCTGTAATGTCAACAACATTCATGTTACCCTGATACTCAACATCTCCAACTGGTGCACGCGAGCCCTCTTCCGACATTTAGCGGAAAGAGGGACTCCTCTTCTCGGAAACGCGCCGATTTTATCGCAATATCTGCTGTCACCTCTACAAGGTGGTCTCACAGAGAGAGAATATACCAAAATATTTTATGTGGCCGACACGGGTGGCGAAGAATTCCGTTATTTAGGCGAATAATTCCGCTCTGTGGAGATAAAGAAAACGGGCGTTAAAGTATGATGGATGAGTCGGGAAGTGTTATTGTTCTGCGGTTTTCGGCCGAGATAATCTCATATCCGATGTAAGCGAAATGAATAAGTTATAGAGCAACTGCTGCTGGAAGCGAGGGGAATGATGGCAATGATGTGAGAACGTGAAGAAAGATCAGATGTTAGCAACGATCGTTGATGCTTATTATGTTTTACTTTAGACAGGGAAGGAAGTTTTAAAGGAAAAGGCAGGACAAAAAGGAATAACTGAAAGTAACATGAGCTGATATACAACAAATTAGAAACATAAATTGCAGAAGAACGGATATGAGAGTAGAAAATACCCGAGCTATCGAAAAAGACTGTGCTGATCCTGTACTACAGGATATCGCGATTTTATGATATCACTAATTTTATGATTTTTATGATTTTATGAAAATTAGTAGCACGGATTTTGCTACAAGTTTTCTATCAATAGTGTAAGCGGTATCGACTACTTTCTTAGAATTCAAAACAGTTTTATTGGGAAGGTAGTCATTTACAATCTGATCATTCTATTTATAATGTCTTTCGCAATCATATTTATTACTTCATCGGAGACAATCTAAAATATTTGTAGTTCACAAGTAAGAATGTATGATGAGCAAAAAATTACTATCATTACTTACATATACAACTGATAAAATCATGTATCGAAAACATTTGACTATTTAATTCTAATTAACAGTAATAAATAATGTATTCCAAATCGTTAGAGTTACAATTAAAATATACATTGATGAAAAAAGTTTGAAATTTAAAAACACATGGGAAACATCAACAACGTAATGAGTCAATCGGTTATACAGACAATTAAATACAGGAAGTACACTCTACATCAGGACAAATGTCAAGTACACTCGACTACAGCAGTAATGTCGGGAAAAAAACATTTTCAAACTATGCATACTCGTAATTATTATCTAAATGTAAAATATATCGGTGAATATTACTTAATTTACTAATATCGGTTTTAAGATTAATAGTATTCGTTTTTTTTTAATATAGTACATTTTAAAAAAAAATCTCATCGACCACTCAAAAAATTGCCTCAAAATTGCCAAGTTGACGCACAATAAACTAAAAAATTCAGGCTACTGAATAATGTCGGTGAACTTCATTCAAAACAGTGGATTTAAATATTAATAGTTTATTTCGTCCAATGGACTACAATAGCAGCCTACACTTTTGTCTAGAATGGATTTATTGACGTTAGGATAAAGTGTTCGCTCCAGGTACTTCCGAAACTTGGGCTTTTCATTGCACGAGTAACTTTTTTGTAACTTAAAAACCGTATCAATGAGGATGATACCCATGCGATTGTAGCATATGAAAGCAAGTACTGAAAATATGCACAGTAATAAATTAGGACACCCGTTCCGGACAGCCTTGGCTCCACCCTGAGAAAATGGGGATAATACATTACAGTGTCCCAATCTGCTGATTCCAACTCCATCTATAATAAATAGCGATCCCCAACGAACTATTCCTATGGACTTGCGTTATACTGTAATTATTGCATTTTATTAAAATCAACTCAACTTTGTCATATGTTGCACTATTTTTATAATGTATAACTAACTTGTTTGTAATATAACATTGGACATTGTTTAAAGATCATTTCACGTATTCCATCCCTTCAACTATATTAATCACACTTACAATCAAAGAAGTAAGGCTGGTTTACATCAAGCCAGTAGAGAAGCAAATTAAATTAGTAAGTAATTTGCTGCAAGATACTTGCTCCATGTAAACATCTACCTGTCTCCTATTTTCATTACGACAAAAGTTGTCGAGTAAGCTAATAAGACAGCCAAGTGAATAAAACCAGGTTCTATTTACTTAACGACTTGCGTTGAAAATTTAAGTCAAGTTACCTGCTGATTGGACTTGCTTCTCTACTGGCTTTATGTAAAGCAGCCTATAGAGTACTTATAGTGCTTAGAGTCAAAATTTCTAATATGGCGTTCGTTTGCCAAAACATCTATAAGAATCGAAATGTGCTTACCTGCAAACACTGAGGTTAGATATTCAAATCCCCACTGAATTAACAACTCTTTTACTCGTTCGTCCCCCATGGCTAGTATTAGAACTCACAATATATCACGATATCACGAGCCACGAACGACAATCTGATATCTGATGGTTTGCAACAGCAAGCAACCGATCAAATCACGCCACAACATTGATCAAATGAGTATCTGACGGTATAGGTAATATACCTATACATTAATATAGGTACATTCCATAATATACAAATACTGACTTATTAAATCGTATTACAAGCTTAAGTAGAAATAATATACATTGTAATTATGATATTGTTTTCTAGAAAAGGACTTTCTACATAGTAATTACTATACATAAAACGTATAACGTAGTACCTATATACCCATACTTTTAAGATCTACATATGTAGATGCGCAAAGCGCAAAACATCTTTTTTTGGTTAAGTTAACCATTTTGTTTTCAATATTATGCTATGAATGTTTTCCGTCAACTACTAAGATTTTTTTGTTTTAACATCACCATTTCGGTCCATCCAAACAAAAACCTTACCTTCAACCATCTAAGTTTCTTCAAACGACTTGCGTTGAAAATTTAAGTCAAGTTACCTGCTGATTGGACTTGCTTCTCTACTGGCTTTATGTAAAGCAGCCTATAGAGTACTTACAGTGCTTATAGAACAGTTTCAGAGGCAGCTTCCTTAATAATAACCACAGAACACGAGTTCATTTGATGATGGAGAGAAAACATTTCTTTGTTATTATTGTAAGGAAACAGAAGTAGAGACAAGGAGGTACAAGCGTAAGCATGGTACCTTATCAGGCAACTTAGGCAGAAATGTTAGGATACACAAACAACAGAAAAATTGATATACAGCACAATTAAAAATACTCAGCATGAATAGAGAAGTAACACAATCTTAGGGTTTTGCACATGTTAACTTAAGGCAACCGGGTACCATTTAACATAAGATGGAATTGGTTGCTACGCAAATCAATTATTATCTTCTGTCTTCCGAATAATATCAACGAGCATTTGGGGGTGTTTAAATGTAAACTATAATTGCTACAAGATTGGATTAAAATATCTAAATCGTCTTGGATCGTCCGAGCTGCTTCCAAAATATAAGAAGGATCAAAGGAATAAATTAATTGTGTATTATCTATACATTCTGTACACATTTCTAAAAAAACATGTATAAATAAAAAACAATAGAGGACTTATTGGTAAACCTTGTAGAACGCCCTTTTTAATGTTGAGTTGCGTTGAGATAGCGCCACCACTGTCTCCTCCCGAACAAAAAACTATTTAACAGTTGTATAACATTATTCGACAATCCAATAAAATTTAGTATTGCCAGCAAAATGTTATGATTAGTGGCATCAAAAGCCTCGCTAAACAAGAATAGTAATTAAAATATTATCAGTGACACTCAATATTGCAATCTCGCGACTATCCATAAACTGGAAGTGAAGAAACTGGTAGTTCAGAAATATGCACGACACAGTACATATTCTCGCAACTGAGTATTCATAATTTTTTCTAATATTTTAGGGAAAATTGGTAACAGGCTGATAGGCCTCAGATTAGAAAAAGATGGTAGGGTCGCCTTTTTTGAAGAAGGATGCAATGCGACAATCAAATCACATTGCTTGTAAAACCACCGGTTTGAAGACACAAGTTAAGTAAATCTCTTTAATTTATGTGCTCTTAGTTGTAGCGTTTTTAAATTGTATGTGTATATAAAAATCGGCCTGCATAGGAGTGTATCTATCATTAAGCTTCACATAAGTGAAGATACAGCTCTCCTTTGTAAATATCTATGATAGTATTAGTGAAGATGACCTCTTATACCACACTCGTTTCCACCAGGCTGGAAGAAAGCAGTTACGGCATCGATCTAGAGGTTGCTCTGCCTACTTCTGTATTATCTAATACTCTTTTTGCCAGCCTTATGAGGCCCACTGTGAAAAGTGCCTTCTATATCCAAGCATACTTTAGTTTCTTTGTTCGTCTCTTGGATTTGATCCATTAAATCGACCAATACAGTTTCAGTAAATTTTCCTCTTTCATAGGCGTACTGACAAAGGTGCAATGGCATCCGACCCAAGATACATATCTACCATACCAAAGTGAGTGTTATATGCAGCTTTCTCGACCGTTTTTCAAAAATAATGCCAGGTTAATTAATGGTCTTTGTGGTTCAGAATGTGTAGTATCAATCTTCCTCGCTTTTACTATAACAATGATTTTGATCCTTTGCCAAATGTCTGATATGCATCGAAAGTACACCTGTTTATCTGGATTATTGTAACAGGATTACGTCCTATCCCCACTAAAGTAGGGCTGGAGAAATCCCATTAGCGTCTGTCGTTCTTAAAGAGTGGAAAGTGCAATTCTCCTTTTTAGCTAGAGGAAAGCCCTTTCCTTGTTACTTTCAATAAAGCTTATGTACGATCTTGGTACCATTCCTGTATTGACTCTTTCCCTCACTATGGTTTTGTATATCGTCTTATAATGGTATGCATATCTTCACAGAGCTTCTTAAAGCTGCCTTCTTTAGTTTTATTGATTTGTTTATTATAGGAGATGAATTTCTCGGAGTAACTGTGAAAGCTCCTGACGTTCTTAAAGACAATTCGTGTATCAAATTACTAATTAAAGGAAAGTGTTATATTATTTAACCTATACACATTGCAATTACAAATCAAAGTCAAATTACGATCTGAAAAGGTATCAGTATCAATGACAATAAAACTACGAATTACCAATCCATATTACTTTGTATAGAAGCAGTTTTATTTGCATAGACTTTTTATTAGTTGAAATAATGGTTTGGGTCTAGGATTTGAAAACATGATGTTTGGTAAATATAAATAAATATTAACAAATTTTCCGGTACTATTTCAGTTTTCAGTCTATAATCTGCTGATTTTATTTTCGTACGCTTTGAATTGCCACCCGAGCACATGTAAGTCCTATAAATAACATTATCGGCATAGTAAAATCAGAAACAGGAACGTGTATTGAGACAGAGCCGCTGTGGAAGCGTCGGCTGCTATTGACTGTTATGAAACGCGCATATAAATACGGACAGAACCTGGAACTGGATGGTAGACAATAAAACATAATACAGTCGATACTATAAAAAATGAGCACTTTAGGAAAGGAAAGCACGCCAACTGGCTGGATGATGCTATTGGCTAACGATACCGCGTGTTGTTAATAGTATTGATATTTTAGTCTCCCTGTTTCTGTTCTGCTCGATAGTTAACTGTTGTATCTGACTATACAAAAGAAAGGGATCGCGATTTGCATAAGTATTGATTGAAATAATTACTTAAAAAGAAAATAAGGATTCCAAATTATTTTTTTCAAAGGCTAAATACCAAATAAGAATGTTGATTCCAGACGTCATTAATTTATAGTTAAATAAAAAAATATTCATTGATTCTATTTTAAATTTTACCTTCAGCCTTTTAACCTTTTCTTTAAGATTATAAAAACCGTTTTTTTTTCAGTGACTGAATATTTTTACAGTTTACAGTTTCCAGTTGTAAGTTTATCCTGAATCTCAAATAAAGAAGTTATCTTTTACATTTAACCTTTTTATTCTAAGATAATAAGAAAATTAAAAAATTAAAAAGGAGCAGCTATTAACAATTGAAACTTTTTGCTAGAACGACATTCATTATTGCTAAAATAATCTAATACTAACCAATGAAGTAGAATCATCATGTTTCACAAGCAGTAATGTCCCTTAACCTTAAATCTAATTAACCGTTCATTGCTTACCCCTCCCACAACGCTTTTTTACATTTCTAGATTTAATTTTATGTTCTGCATCGGAAGTTGTACATAAATTTTTAGTTGAAAAAATAATAGGTAGATGAATAATAGAAATAATAAAGCATAAAATTAAATGTCAAAAATAATTAACCGAAAAAAAGCCATTACAGGCTGATGATCTATTATAGGAATTAATAAAACATACTACTCTGTTACTAAAAATAGTATTAATATTTTATATATTACATATATAATTAATTATTGTGAAATGGGTGTGGGTGCTAAATTCCAAATAAATTTTCCAAAGGGATTTTGTTGGAGACCGGAACGGTAAACGTCATCTTATCCTTGTTTATTTTACTACGGACAATATCAAATTCTTAAATTCTTCCAACATACTGCTGTGTACTGACTGAATTAAATGAATTTTAAAATGAAAAGGAAAATTAAAATTAGGTAGCTCAACGAAAAAATTTTAAAGGGCGCAAAAGAACTATTAACCTCAGAGTTACCCCCGCGAATTAAAACTTGAATCTACCCCAAAAAGTAAAATGTGAATGAATGAAATCAGACTCTCTTAATTACCCCAAAAATTGAAAAGGTTTAATTAAAAATAAGAGAACAGGATAAGGATATTTCTCCGAAGCATCTAACTGCCAGAGGGCAAATCATCTGCTGTGGACATCCTATAGTCGAAAAAATATCAACTCTAGTGAAGTAATTGCTAATAATTCTGGCATTCATTATATCCTGGGACTAGATGCAAACTATAAGCACACCCAAGAGCGCCAGTAGTTACTCTAGAATACCCTCTACACTGGATTCACTACGATAATTCAAGGAGGCGAATTGTTCTACTTACTTGATTTAGTTAAAAAATAAATATGCAAGACAAGCATGCCTTTTAAATTTTGATCTACATTTTGAATAATAGTTAAATATCTCGTAAACGAGTTGATTATATATAAAAAAACCTAATACCAGCTATTTAGTCTGTACTATCAAAATATGCCATAATATACAGGGTGTTCCATTTAAAATTTCACAACTTTGATGTGTAACTTTTCTTTGAATCACCCTGTATATTTCAAAATAATTTTTAAATATACCCGTATAAAACTTAACAAAAATAATTTGAAAATATGTTACCACTTTTCGTATATAAACCGACGCGAATGTGGTGGCCCACCCTGTATAATATTTAAGATGATTGCTGCAGTTGAGACTGGCCTATTTTGGAAAGCAAATATAAAACGGCTAACTAGTTGTTAAGCACTGCTGCGCGAGTGGTGTCATTTAATTGTTTTCTCTTATTATTCACATGTATAAATTAACATTACAACGGAAAGAATTTATAATAAAAAACTAAGAAAAAACACAAATTAAATAACCGTAAGGATTACAAAAATTTTAAATGAAAAGGTAATAAATAAAAGGCCGAAGTGAATAGGAATAACTGATAGCAGTAGCGACCCCTATTCAGCAATGCGTGCCAGGTTAGTACCGCCGCTTGTAGTTTGTGTGGAAAAACTGTATGCGGAGTGAAGCCCGATGGATGTGGTTTCCGATTCTCAGTGCAATATGTTGTCCCACTACGGTGTGTTTTTATAGGTATAGTTCGTATTTATAAATGTTTAGGAACCGATATGATATATACATATATTTTTCTGAAGGTATTTATTGCTTCAATATAATGATGATGTTGTCATAATTGTTAGGAGGGGTGTATTACACTAACGAATTACATTTCACATTAAATTGGCCAACAAATATCTATCAATAAATGTATACTTTTATATTGCGGAATTATAAGCGAAGAAATAATTAGTACTTAGTCTAGTGTAGAATGCTCTCTCTTTCTGTAGTTGCTTTTATAACTTCGAAGCCTATGAGAAATTGCGAGCTATTCTTGTGGACGTCAAGCTAACCTAATCAATGTTGCCATCAATTGCGTTAATGTAACAGTTAACGTTTTACGTTTTAAGTGTACTAGCAACCAGCACGCTTACCACGTGCTTATTAGAGAGTCACATGGGGTAGTGGTAGTACTAAAAACTGATTCAAATCATGTTCAAATATGCTGTTATCATACTTAACATTTTTCCTATTTTGTAAAGATTGTTGCGAGTGTCTTCGTACCTACTTACAACTTCCTATGTTCATCCTGTTTGAAGCTAGCGGGATCACCACAAGCGACATTCGCGGTAAATTAGGATTTCGAGGGAGAGATTTAGTTTTGTTTTATGTTTTTTTTGGGGCGATCATGAAAGAGGCATTATATGTAGACAAACCCTGGGCGCATACTTTTTCTTCAAACCTGCAAGTGATAAACGTGGACGGCGTGTATGTTTTACAGTTTATTTATTGGTTGTATCGTATAAATATGGTCAAAAAGAATCACAAATTCTAGAGCTGGCGTATATGGAGAAA
Source organism: Protaetia brevitarsis (assembly GCA_004143645.1). Classification (NCBI taxonomy): domain Eukaryota; kingdom Metazoa; phylum Arthropoda; class Insecta; order Coleoptera; family Scarabaeidae; genus Protaetia; species Protaetia brevitarsis. The sequence goes on along the minus strand of RXPK01004651.1, from coordinate 22,355 downwards.
CCCTGAATTATAAAAAATGGAAAATAGATACAGGCGTCCGTAGGGCGTTGCAAAAATAACCCAAAGGACAGCAGGTTAATATCCTTCAGATAGCCAAGCCACCCTAAAGACACCAGCATCTCATCAGATAAACTCGAAACTAGCTTGGGATTACCTATAAAACCTAAAATCTTGACCAGACACAAGAAAGTTACTTTAATGTGGGTGCCCAGTCATAAGAGTATACCAGGCAACGAAATTGCAAAGAAGTTGGCAAGAAAGGTTTCTGAAATAATATTCAGAGGATCAGAACCGGGTCTGGGAATAACTAAAGCTGCCGTATCTGGTGCAGTGGCTGAGTAGATCACAGGAAAACACCAGGCTCACTGGAATAGCACAGAAGAACAGATACACAGCAAACTGATGATGAAGATGATGAAGCAACCATCTTGGCAACTAACTAAAGATATAAGAGCTCTCAACCAAGCTCAATTGAGAACGGTGACAAACCTCAATAGGTTTGTCACCGTATCTTGTCAATACAAGATACGGCTGTTTAAGGAAATACATGCATAAAATAGGCATCTTTAAAGAAGCACCCAGAGGTGGACTATGTAACGAGCAGGAGAGAGAGACAATCACGCTGTTTTGAAACAGCAGAGACTACCATTGCTGGGACCAATCAACCCGATGACTGAATGACTCACCTAAGCTACTAAACCTAGTAAAATGGACTAACCTGTTTATGTAAAGAAATATACTAAATACCGAATAATACAATAGGGCTGCAATGTTAAGGGGTAGAAGAAGACCTGATTCATACACTGTGATTAAATCAATCAATTAATTAATCAAACAATAAACACTGAGGGCATGTCTTAATATTTAACATTGCATGTTTGGCAGTGTTGTCTATGATGCACGATCCTTTGCATTTTATTCTAGAATTCAATAGAATTTAATAACCAGTACAAATCTGTGACATTTTCATATAAAGAAAAGCTTTCTTAATATATAAATTAAACGATATAGCAAACACATAAGACCTCTTTAAAATCCACGATTAATGCCATAATTTTTCTCTCCATTTTCATCCTCAATAGAAACCCCTCTTATCCTCCGTGGCTTCCCTCTTTGGTTTGCGGTGTGTTAGCACACGTAATAAATTTAACCAGCACCTCGGCGAACGTGATATTTGAGGTACCTATTCCAATTACCAGATAGATTGCGCTTGTCATGTCACGTACGCCACGATTTATATTGTTAAAAGAAATTTAATGTATTAATTTGTCAAGCGGACGGTTTTTCTTCTTTCGGGAGGGCAGACGCGCACCGGCGCTTTTTCCAGCTCTCCAACGAGTCGCATTTGTCTGGCTTTGGAGAGACGCCTAACGCGGACAACGGATTATATAATTTATGGGAGGGGAGTTAATGATGCATCGTCCCGCTTTGGCAGCTTGTAAATTGCACGTGTAATGGTCCCGGTAGGTGTGGGCCACTGTACGGTGAACAGTAATAACTCTCCCGTACCTTTGTCACATATACAAATGTATGGGCTGTCAATTTGAGTAGTAACATAAAATTAACTCTCAGGTAACATCCGTTCGAAGTAATATCTATCAAAACTATATTATTCGTACACTCAAATATACACCATTTGGATTATCCAATTCAAACATATTCGACTGATTACATGTTTAAAGATAATTATTCAGATATACCGGGTTTTCAAAGGTTTTATTATTTTTTAAATTTGCGAAATTACCAATATTTTAATATTAATTAATTTAGTAGAATATGAGTTGGTATTTGCGCTGTTTTTGTCATCTGTTGGATTGCTTAATTCCGACGTTTCGACAGTGTTTCTACTGCTGTCATCAGAGTAGCCCTAATAAAAATCACGATTTATCAATTCCATAGTTGATAGATCGCCAAACGAGCAAGCTAAGCACTAACTAGGGAAACTATCGCAAATTTAAAAAAGCGCAAACTGGAAAAAATATATCCAATAAGACAGATCATCGATGTATATGACAAATAATAGCGGACCCGAAATAGATCCTTGGCGTACTCCGCATACGTTAGTATTCATTGCGGACGTATGAGACAAGACTTCAACAGACGGTATCTGGGAAGAACATCTGCAGAAAATTGGGATCAAATTGGAGGTACCAACTGCAGATTGTGTAATGGGATGACATAATGCTTACCATATTCTGTGTGTATACGAGAATCTAAACGCAAAGAGATATACAATTTTTTGGCAAGCCAAAAGTGAACTCAGAGGATTACTTCGATCAACCAGCTAGAAACCTGTACAGGTTAGTGCAGGATACTAGAATACTGGAATGACTGATATACTTTAATGGGTGAAAGAAATGGAAGACCAAATCCAAAAGCCAAGAGGCCAAGAGAGCGGCAGTACACAGAGGACTTCTTTGAAAAACTCTAGAATTTAAACTTAGATCCTAACGATGTAACGGAGATGACGTCACCAGTCTCTTTATAAATTTACCAACAGATAAAGCACTAACAATTATCAATAAACTCTCCCAAAATAATATTCTACATACAAGAACTACGTTCAGTATTGACATCATCAATCAAACTACCCACATCCAATCAAAATTGGTAGTCGCCAGATGCCTACACGACGGAGAGAAAATCATATGATCTAATTCCACTGACGCAAATAAAGAAATTCAAACCATCGCCAACACTCAAAATGAATGGATACCCGGAAGGTGTGTTGTCCAAAGCAAGAAGTCTGAGAACAAACACGGCTAGACAAAAAACCGAAGACCGAATCACAGTCACAATTCCATACGCAAATAACCTATCAGAGAAAAGAAGAAACACACAACCAATATGACATTAGAACGGTGAAAACCTCCAACACAACAAAGCCATCCTTAATTAGAAGGCCTGCAAACACAGGCTTTGAGGATATTTACCAAACTATATAGAATTGCACCGATTCACCACTGAATATCTTTTCTACGTATTGCTGTGAACTGAATGTGCAAGCATATAAGTTTAAAGAAATTAAAAATGACAAAATTAATTTAGCTAGCTCAGCAAAAATGAATTTAAAAGGGCGCCAGAGATTCTAAAATCTCAGAGTAATTTTTTTTCAAAAATTAATAGTGGGCGTTTGCAAAATTGACTTTCTTTAAAATCCCCAAAAATTGAAATGGCAGATTCAAAAATAAAAGAACTATTTAAGATGATATTTAAAATCATTAGATTTATTGTATTAAAAAGAAAAAAGAAAAAAAAAACATTTGATACAAATTACAGGAAAAATTAAAACCATGAATATAAGATTCTGGCAAAAAACAAACCTGCATAAGATTCTACAATTTAAAAAGGACAATGCAAATCCTTTAGCAAACAAAATGGTGGATTCGTTCTAGAAGGAATTTCTTATGCCACAAAAAATCCACGTGGTTTCAAAAATTCAAAGCAAACTAAAATTTAATTCAAAAAACGTAGAGAAACAACCAAAATTAAAAATGAAATTTAAATCAAGCTCACAGCTTCTCTTCACCTACCCCGAGGTGATTAAAATACTATAAATTTGAAAACTACAAAAAAAACGGATAATTTAAACTCTAAACGCGATCTCTTCTAAAACGAAAATTATTAAAAAGCCTTACATGTAAATTGTGCACAACGATCTAACACTAATTAATAAACGAATTACTAGATGAACGATTTTAAAATTCAAAGCAACGAACTACATCTTACAATGAAAAAGAATTACCAGAAACGGTAACCAAAACAACAAAACAAGACCATACACGCGCTCGTCTATCTGGTAACTGCTCGGGCCTCTAAGGTAACACTCGCATATATATAAAATTTACATCTGTGAACGATGACGGCGCAACGCATCGCAAAGAAAAAACTAGCATATAAACTATACAATACTGGTGTACGCAAAATGTACAAATAAATGAAATTAACTATACACAACTGAACAAATAAAATGATACAAACAATTAAATCAAAATTCTTAGCAAAATAAACAAATACAAGAATTGTGGAAACTCTATCATTGTTTTGACAAGGCTGATTTGGAATAAATAAACATACACATTTAAATTTCCGAAACCCGGGGTGCCAGACCATAGCAGTATGTACAACTAGAAGTTTTTTAGCAAGTATATAAATATATCTTTCTTTATATTTCCTGCTTGTTATTATTTATTTTTACAATTTCTAAGTTTCTGGTCGTGTTTCACATTATTTTTTGCGCCGACAAATCTTAATTTTGTAGAACATTAAGAAAAAAAAGACGTTAGAAGGTTAATAAAGTACAGGTTGGCAACACCTATTAAGCGTAAATTTTGAATTTAAAATCAAGATTAAGACTTTTTTTTAATAGTTTTGATCTAAATTTATGAATAATATGAGCAATGGATCAGCTCATATTACAAAAGCTGCGCTACAAGTTATTAATAGTTTATTACCTGCTAAATCTTCAAATAAGAATTGGAAAGAATACAACTTATTTCAAAAGTGGTGTAATGAAAATTCAGTGAATGGATGCAATGAATATGTACTATTGGCATATTTCGAATTCAAAGCTATAAATTTAAAATCTTCTACGCTCTGGTCCATATATTAAAATCAACATTAAATATTAAACATTAACATTAAATATTAAAAACAATATAAATATTACCAGTTCTACAAAACTAATCGCTTTTTTAAAAAGGAAAAGGATCGCTATGTGCCAAAAAAAAAACAAAAGTCCTTGAAATAGAAGAAATCGAAAAATTTATTTGCGAGGCACCAAATGAGGATTATTTATTGATAAAAGCTCGTATTACATATTCACTTACATACCATTTTGATTTCAATATTTTTTAGAAATTTAGGTAGCTCTAATAATAGGAGTAGTGGTGCTTGTCGAAGTCAGGAACTATTAAATTTAAAACTAGCTGATGTTAAGAACAGGAATGATGTAATTGTGATCAATATAGACGCGACAAAAACATACAAACGCGAACTGCATGTCTTACAAAGCCTCTTTGGATTGATTTTAATAAAACAATACATTATAATAAGGCCGAAACAGATGTCAAAAGATTTTTCTTACTTTATTCAAAAAATAAATGTACAAAGCAACCTGTAGGTATCCACACATCCGGCAGAATGCCTTATAAAGTAGCTATTTTTTTAAAGCTGGAGAATCCACAACAGTACACAGCGCACTCTTTTCGAGCAGTAGTGCTACAGTATTAGCTGGGTCCATACCCACCTAATGCTGGATGTAATGCTAATGTAATATCGGCTCCATAGCCCATTACAACATCAAAGCGACATGGTGGCTGGAAAAGCACATCAGTTGCTGAAGCTTACATTGAGGAGTCCCTAAAAGCAAAAATTTCAGTAGCAAATCAACTCGTTGGCAAAGCAGAAACTCACTCGACCTTATCCGCATAACCATCAACAAGCGCTTTTGCAGGAGATGCATGCACAGACAAGAAAATCACTAATGCATCTAACCAAAATCTTTAAGTGAAACTGAATGATGGCAGTTCAGTCAATCTGCATATATCCAATTACTGTTAATGTCAATTTTCACTAGAAATTTATCTTGATAAGTATCAATACGAATTGTTATTAATTTTTCTTGCTATTGCTTAATGATTTTGTACGTTTTTTTTTGCTGCCCTTTTGTATTAATAAATATTGTGATGTTAGATACACACCCTTCCTTTGAAATTTCTAAAATAAACATAACCTAAACAAATCACTAAAGTTATTCATATTATACCAGTTTTCAGATGAATTTTTATTCTAATCTCAAAAAAAAATCGACGAAATAATCATCTCAAATATTGTGCGTAAGTCAAATCTGGTATCGATCTGTATTGAATTACAGAAATTTTCCACTTCCCATGGGTAGGTATTGAAAATAATATGAATCACATATATGAATTATTTGAGAAACGAAAAATATATCTGTCAGAATTTACTTAATTAATCACACACAAATTTTAGTAACTTGAATGTTGCCAACCTTTAGTTACATTTTAGTGGCAAACGATAGGTTTCCTACCGCTTTGAAGTACTGCAAAATGAGTGTTTCTGGACGGAGACGCAAAAAATTGTTTTTATTGCATTTTGATCTGTTATCATCACCCCGACTTTCATTAAATATTTATTAATCCCAAAAATATCAATTTTTAAGTGTTCAGTATAAGAGAAACCGGCGCCTCCACCAAATTTTAGATTATGTTTTCTCCATTTTAACATAACAGATAAATAATATTGTTGAATTATGTCAAGCTTTCTCTGCATGTATCTAACATTTAATTTCGATTTTACAATTTATATAAAGGAAAACATATTTTAAAATTCTTGGCTTATTGCCATTTCGCCCGTTCTTTGTACCGTAGCTTTACAATGCTTTTGTGTGGATTTCTTTTTATAAAAATAGGTATGTACGCGTTCGTTGTATTCAGCTCTCTCATTGTTGTAATCGCAATGAATTGCATACGAAACGACGTGCGACTCAAATAAATTACCTAAACGGATCCGACCGAAAATCACGGTTGGCCGAGAAGACAGCGCGGAGGCATCGCAAGCAGGTTATGACGCGGAATCGATGAGAGAAACTCTGGGACGGCGGAAAGAGAGCTTGTACGGCCGTTAAATATTGCGACGGCAGCATAAAATCTTCCGTCTCGCCGGCGCAGAAAAATGCGAGACGATTTGGCAAGAAACGCGACCGTGCACTCTATCTAGACGAGACGCGAACAAACGAACGAGTCTATTGTCGAAGATGAGGACTTATTGAAAAGCGAGATACATCACGTAGAACGTGATCGGAATGCTGAATTGCCGCAGGATAAGCGGGCTAGAAAGTATTTGTACGTGATTCGATATTAATCAAAATGCTAAAGTTCAATCGAATTTGCGAAATTTTAGTTTTCAGTTTCAGGAGCGGCATAAAACAAAAACCGGGGTAGGGCGGTTGTCATGTTTACACAGCTGCATACCTACAGGCGCATTGAAAATGAAAAACTAATAATAAAATAACTGTTTGTTTAAGGATAAAAGACCAAACCTACCTATTAAAACGAGTTTTATATTCACAGACATTATTTCGTATTATTTCATATAAAAATTTACGTTAGAATCGGCATTTATAGATCGTATTCCGACCATTAAGGAGCATAAAATACGCTTATAAATGAATATTTTATGCTCTTTAATGGTCAGAATTGATGTTAAAGTACAAATATTTAAAATATAAATCTTTATTTAATTACTCTTGGTTAGAATAATTAGGATTAAGTTATTATTAAGTATTAGAATAGGTACTGCTGTTGTTTTGTTTGTTTTTTATGTCATCATCTTTCCTGTTTCAACTTCGAATGTGTGAAAAAGAGAGCAGCTACGCGAGAACAGCAAGGCTGTCGGAATTTGAGGAGACGCGGAGGCTGCTTCTTCGGCACTCAGAAGGATAATAATAATTTGCGGCTATGAGTAATAAGACCAGCGTAAGATTTTTGCCATGGTTGTCCCTTACTCCGTGGCCATTGATTTTATATAAGTATATTATATATAATCAGTGTCCTTGGCGAATGCTGGAAGATAACGAAAGTCGTTCCATGGGCGCATTTAATAATAGCTGATAGCTGGCTGATTTACAGATCACATTTCACATATTTTATCATTTCTCAAAAGTAGTATTCATATGGTCGCGAGGCTACTGTATTATATTTTTGTTATTAAGAATCATAGGGAAATTATTTAGTTAGAGTAGGATCATTTCAATTGTATGGAACTCATATAGTACTTAGAATAGGGAGCCTCGTGTAGTACCTTTTTTAGGTGGAGCACGGGGTTGGGATGATTTGTAATAATTAGTTTTCATAAATAAAGTGTATTCACAGATTTTGTAAGGTTAGATTTGATTGATTATTGGTCACTGCGTACAAACTAGATCTTCTTATTACCACTTTATCTCTTAGAGTATTTAGCAAGCTAGTTCCTTCAATCAACAGGGGAGCACAGGTAAATATACCTCAGCGATTTGAATAAAACCTGGATTTATAGGCTGATGCAGTGTAAGAACAACGGTTCAATAAAGTTTCTTAGTGGTTAAATCCCTCGTTTTCGGGGAGTGAAGCGCCTTATTGGCAACATTACCCTTCGCTATTTGCTTTTATATCTCCAAAACTATAAGACATATCCAAAAAAAAAAAAGATAAATATTTAACTGCTTCACTAGTGACAAAAGATACTGACAATAGTTTTTCCTTCCACAATTAGTGTTTACTGGCAACAATCCCACTCCCATATTTTTTCATACTCAAAAATGTTTATTTGCTGAAAAAAATACAAGAGGAGAAAAGAAATTATAACTACAAAATTGTGTACCTATGTACGTATTTGATGTAAGTAAATATATGTATAACAACATGTTATTTATGCGAAAGAAATATAAGTAATGTGCTTATTTAAATACCTTTAATATCTTTTAGATCATTTATCCGTCACACCTAGTGATTGTAAATTTACCGATTTTTTCATTTACCGGTAATTCGGTAAATGAAAATGAAAATACCGGTTTACCGGTAAATTACCGGTAATTTTTTTTTCACGTGTGACATTAATGGGAATTGCCCAAGAAAATAGGGTTAGAAGTTAGGCTGGAAAATACATATTTTACACAATCTTAAGGCATAATATTAGAATTTTGTAATAAATATTTGTATTTAATTATTTTAAACAGTTGTAAGAAGTAAAAAAAATATTTAAGGTTCAAATTTTAATGTTATTTTATCACAATGTTGCATTAATGTTCTCTCATAATGTGGTGTATTCAATTGCTATTAATTTAAATAGGTACGTGAAATGTTGTTCTTATATATTATTATCTTTAAAAAATGAGACATTTACTTACTCTTTAAGAAAAACGATTTTAAACTTTTAAAAATCTTAAAAAACTCCAGAGTACAAATCACATATGCTAACTCAACTTTTTTCGAGAGATAAATAAAATCCACACAAAAAACCATAAAATGAGGGAATTGAAATTGCATTTGTTGACAAAGGCAGGTAGAAATGAACAAATGAACATTAATCTCAGTTTTCTTTGCGTTGCTTTTCGTCATCCGTCTTGTTTCCATTGTATTTTCTTTTAATTTCTACACCTTTTTTCAATTTTTTGCTTTTTTTGTTGGGAATTTTTTCTTTGCTAGCAAAAGATGAAAGTGTCTACCCTTCATTCAAAGACAGCCATTGGTAGGTCTAGCATCTCAAAAAAGTCCATAGAATTGTTTCCCATAAAATAAAAAAATTTATCACACGATCCACACACAACGAGGTTAACGAATAACGTTCCACATGCCAATGATTTGTCAATTAAATTAAATTTTAAATTAACACTATAAGACAGCGTATATAACACTGGCGTTGATTTAGAGATACAGTCGTGGACTTTCGGAATGACCGTCTCACAATGAGGTATGTAGCCGATCTAGGCGTCTAAAACTATTTTGAGTTAACTTAGCTGATTCAAAGTATATTAAGAGAGTAAAAGATCTTAGTCTTAGGCGAAATAGATGAAATATTTTAAAAAAATATTGTGTGATATTACATATTATTGAATGCATAGGTACATTTATGTTAAATATCCTAACTAAGATGAACAAAGAATGGTTTTTGAAAAAAAAACGAAATTATATTCTCTTTTGTGTAAATAATTTCACTAATAAGTAATAATAAACATGTATTTATATACAATAGTTTACGTAGAATCTGACTCCCACTCGCTATGCTGAGTGTCGGCCGCCGGCTAATCTCGCACGGTATCCGTTTGATCCTGTGTATTACGTTACGAGTGTCGGCTCATGGGCTGCATCTCACGTAATCTCCGTTCAATTTCAGTATATTACATTCGAGTATCGGTAAATTGCTGATCTCATGTAATTTCCGTTCTTTTTTTGCATACAAATTCTTACGTATCGCGAGTTTTCACTTTTAATTACCGTTTTCGCGAATTAAAAGTCACACACTGCGTAATGGCACATTTGCACGATTAGTCTAGTTCATTATTCATCACTATTTTAGTTATTGTTGAAAGCACGAATTCACTAGCTCAGTTACTATTTGTGCTATTTGTTTATCCCGAAAACGATTAGAATCATCGATGTCAAACTGTTTATTTTATTATCATTTCCGTTGCACGCATTTTGCAATATTATTATTCAATTTAATATTTGCACAAGTGTACACTGTTGAAAATTTTAACACTTTTTTGACTAATTTAATAGTCAGGAGAGGTCCACACTCTTTTCGTGTTATTTTGTCGAGAACTATAGAAGTTTAAATTTGACGAGCAAAGATAGTCAAGTATTGTCTATTGCTAAGGGGTTATTTTGTGCAACTGACACGTGGAATTATAAAATACTTCTAGTCACATTTTATTTGATCTAGACTAGGCAAATTTACTAGCTGTTTAACTAAATGAATGCGATCTATTGGGTGTTTTAACACCATTTTCTAAACACAACGTCTTTTTAATATGCAACTCCTATTTCTTAGTGCTATAATATTCTCTCTTTAAGACGTTTTCTCAATTATAAATATGCAAAACCACTCATTCACAAGTTTTGGTTTCAACGAAACGTACCAATTTTAAAATGATTTTTTGAGAACCATTATAAAATTAAGTGAATGTTTATGCTATTTGATTCAAGTCTAAACTAATTGCATAAATAGATGTTCCCAATACATCTTTAAGATGTTGAAATTTTTTATGCTCACTGGAATTAACGTTTAATAACACGAGATTACACTTTGCAAATCAGTCACATTTGGTGGTTTATTTGGATATGTTAATACGGAGAATCAAACTCGAAAACAGATACACGTGCAATGCAGGTGGTGCGTATAATGCAATACTGTATTAGAATAGGTGGGGGTTTCTATATTTCTATCCGAGGGAAAAATTCTGATTGGTTGACGCTTCTGAATGTCTAGAAAAATAGTCAATCCTCATATCTGAACATAGAATTCACACGAAATTCTAGTCATTTCTGTTCTATTAAATACGCGTAGTCAACTCGTCTGGCAAAGTTTGGAAAAATCAACACTAAAATATTTGACTAGCGCTAAATTAACGCCAACACCGTAATATTTTCAACAGTGTATACATGCATTTTTATTTATATATTTATATGTAAATATAGAACTCAGCTGTTTACATCTGTGTATCTATTTGTTCAACTGTTGTTTTCGAAATAAACATCCTTGTATTTAGAGCACGCTACCTCATTAGATTTAATTTCAAATAATTATTTGTCACGTCAAAAACATATACGCAACCAGAAATATTGAAAGCGCAGCCCGTACGATCAAATCAACTGTTTAGGGACGCTACTACCAGCGCTATCGTTTGCAATTTTCTCCGCAGGTCATCAACCGTTTTTAGGCAACCATTTCTGCGGGCGTTAGGAGATAGGCGATACAGAAAGTTTTCCTATTAGTTGCTGAAGCCGCGAAATATGTAATAAAAGTTTAGATTGAATCCTATGATAAGAATTAAGACGTACCGATTTACCGTACCCGATCACACAACAGTAGAAAAACTACGTGACAACATAATAATTATCGATAATAATAATTATTGTTTTGATAATTATTACGTGGTGCTGTGGACTGGTGTCCCGGTTTTCGCAAGTTCAGATGTTTTCATGTTTACTCCGATATGCCTTTGTCAATGTTTCGAGCAAATTTTCTCAGAAATTAATGTTAATTTTTGTACAAGATTTAGTAAATGATTTAATTGTTTAATTTATTTAAATATTCAGTTGTTTTAAATTAATTTCACTCTTTATTATATTTTTATTTGCTCTTGTTGTTCTATATCCTTTCTTGTAGATTTCTTCGATGATTTGTGCGTTGCGCTGCCCGCAGCTGTTTATATGTATACGACTGTTTAACCTTGTAAGAGCTAGTTCCCAGATAGACAAGAGCGTGAGTACATATAATTCTTATTTGTTTGCTGCCATTTTGTCATTTCATTTGATTTAGAGATTTGTTTCGTTTTAATTAAATTTATTTCGTCCATCAAGGAACTTAATAATAATTGTTATTATATTGTTGTGTACACAATTTAGATATAAGATCATTTATTATTTTTGTTCGGGAAGATATTTTTAGATATTTTTTCGTTTTTTTTAATTTTGCTGATTTGTATTTAATTATTAATCACCTCGGGTTGGGTGAATAGAAGCATTATGCTTGTATTTAAATTTTTCTTTTGTAAATTTACTTGATTTGTCCACGTTTAATTTAGTTTTTTTAATTTGAAATCACGTGGATTTTCGTGAAAAAGAATTATCTTCCTGAACTAATTTGTTCTTTTTTGCTTTGATAAAGGATGTAGCATTTGTCCTTTTGTAATTTAGGATCGAGCAGTTTTGATTTAGACCAAGACCTTTTGTTCAGGGTTTTTTTTTCTGCATAATTGTAATTAACGATTTTTTTATATATATATATATATATATATATATATATATTATATATATATTATATATATATTATATATATATATATATATATAATTAAAATTATTGATTGTTATTTAACGTCATTCAAAATTCTGTTCTTTTATTTTTAATTAAATCTTTTCAATTTTTGGGGTAATTAAAGAAAGTCAGATTTCATTCACCCTGAGATTAATTGTTCTTTTGCGCCTTTTTTAAATTTTTTATCCGTTGAACTAGCTAATTTAATTCTTCATTTTTATTAATTCATTTTGCAGTTTCTTTGGTACATTCAGTACACAGCAGTAGATTTGTCAGTTAAGAGATGTCATGATGTAAAAGGAATTTTTAATAAAAAAGATTATAATCCGGGTAGAAATTTTGTAATTAGAGAATTTTATTATTACAATTTCCGCAAAACCAAGATACATTAAAAAATTTACATCTTTTACAAAACACTGTGTTACCGTACATCAAAACGTCGTGATACAGGAAATCTCGATAATCGGCTGATCATCGGGTGTAGTGCCATTCGTTGACAGCCTAGGACTCCCTATCTAGCCCCACATGATTTTTTTCTTATAGGATTTAACATAATCCTTAATCTTAGGCATCCTTTTATCCTGATTTTGCATACAATTCTGTTTCTTATATTTTAAACAATATAGCTGACTTTTTCTCAAGGCAGTTTATATTATTATTCGATGTGATTTTATTATTATTATTATTATTATTATTATTATTATTATTATTAGTTATTACGTGTCTGATTTTTTTTTTACAAATAAAAGAAGATATAATACATATAATAACTTTTTCTTAAACTTTTCTTCAATTACCACCTCAAACTGTATGAAGTCTAATTACTTTTGGCGTGCTAAATAAGCGCTGAGAACTCTTTAAAAACCCATAAAATCCTGCAAAAAAAAAGTTAGATGACGAGATAGTTGGCAAGATAAACTTTAGATTCAACTTTCGGGAAAAAATCGCACACTCGTGCATTTTAACGGTGAAATTTCAGATGATAATGGAAGTTAGAATTTCTGAACTGATTAATGGTCCGCCTATATCGTTCGGTAGCAGTTAGAAGTGCATTAAGCTCTAAAAATCCAACCAGAACGTCGGCGTCGGTGATGTTGAGGATGGCGAATTTAGTTGGAGAAAGCGAAAGAGTAGTAATTACCGTTTTACGGGATATTTTAAGAGGTTTTAAAGTAATTTTACTTGAAATTAAGTGGTTATGTGTGTAGTAAAAGAAAACGAATGGTTAAGTATTCTCTTGGCGTGTCTCAAACTAAGATTTCAAACAAAAATAACTTCGACAGATTACAACAGGGTAAGATTTAGTGCCTCATGAAAAGTTGCTTTGAACTGCACATTCAGGGTATTAACTTTAGAACAGAAATGAACAGTTTCGATCAAATGAATTAAAAATATCGCACATTTCTAGAGTGATCTTTTCAATATAATCTTGAATTAGATGCTTCAGTTCGTTCAAATTATAAAAAGTAAATTAATTTATAATCCAATAGGAATTAAATTACATGGTTATTTCTAAGAAAATTAAACAGCGATACGTGTTTGTAATTTAGATACAAATAAACAGAAAAAAATATGGTGGACAACTAATAATTAAGGCAAAGCAAGTAGTAATCATAAATTTAAAATTAACATATAAACATTACCTAATTATTCCAATGAAGTATTAAAATTATTGTTAAAAATATCAAGAGCAGAATTTAAAGAATTGCATATACGATATAGTGCAAAAGAAAATGTAGAAAAATACTTTTCAGACCAGCGCCAGAGCCATGTAAACAAAATTGTCAATTATATCATAAAACTATTTTAACTAGACTACAGAATAAGTTTCCTCCTGTGATTAAATATAACAAAATTAAATGCTTCAAACAACACAGAATAAGAAATATTACCATCGGTGTATAGCCCATGTTTAGTGAAATATAAGTCACTAAACTCAAAAGCTTCTGATGTATTGTTTCAATCATATTAATCAGAAGCCAAGCAAAAGAAAGAAACTACGGTGATACGCTCATTAAAGCGTAGCTGTAGTCAATAATCACCCCAACATCTTTTATAGTGTTACCGACCTTATACTCAAATAAAATTACATTATTTTTACATGTAAAGGTCAATGTTTTATATTTAACAATATTGAGAGAAGAACTATTATTACAGCACCATTGATTAAGCTTCATGAAAGTGTTAAAATAATCAGCATATAGCTGAGATCCGACACTGAAATTAATATATATGTCATGTATAAAGATCACGAAAAAAGGGGGGCAGAGATTTGATCCCTTAGGAAGGCCATTAGATATGTTGTCAGTGTATACCAAATGAAACCCATTCCTACTCAAAATTTAACTAACGGTAGATTAGATAATTCTGAATTAAAACAACCAAACGTGAGTTACTTCGCCGACACAATGTGAATTCAAAATTACATGTTTTTTTGATCTTCTGTGCATTTTGAGAAATCCTAGTCTTAGACTGGGCCAATTAACATTTCTATACTAGGCTGTCCCAGTAAGAGTGGAGACCACCGATATCTACAATAGCTGTAGTAATGGGAAAAAAAATCGTTACTAAAGTGGCAAGTGGAAATTTAAAGAAAATATTTTTAAAATCCAACCATGACCGCTAGAGGGCGGTCTAGGTCCAATGGTAAATTTTCAATTAACTGATAAAGTTTCAGAATTAGCTATAATTTTAAATACCTCATAAAAGCCTTGGTTAATTATGCATCACTCTTATTAAAGACAGTTTGTCATATTGTGAATTATAAACGTACTATAATTAGTAAACGTACTACTGGTATAACTTTTGTAGTACGTAAGGAAAGCATATACATACATTGGAATTTTTAGAAATAATTCAGAAAAACTTGTATAGTTGAGGTAACACACATAGTAGTGAGTAGTACAAGTTGTGACGTTTAAAACAACGTTAAATGCCTTTTCAAGCATGTTCAAGTTTCTTTAATAATCCGTTTAAAACAACGTTAAATGCCTTTTCAAGCATGTTCAAGTTTCTTTAATATCCGAATTAAAGAAACTTGAACATGCTTGAAAAGGCATTTAACGTTGTTTTAAACGTCACAACTTGTACTACTCACTACTATGTGTGTTACCTCAACTATACAAGTTTTTCTGAATTATTTCTAAAAATTCCAATGTATGTATATGCTTTCCTTACGTTGTATTAAAAAGCTTTGACAGACTAAAGTAGTGGCGAAAACCGGGTCGTGTTATCTTATTCCGTTTTCCCAGATAATAACGAAAATAGTCCCTTATAAGTAATAATTTCCCTATAAGTTACCAATATCTACTTAGTAATATTGAAATCTATCTTAGTTGGTCATTAAACAAAAAACTAATTTTTCCCTTTAGCACAAAAAATTATGTCGACATTAACTTGATACGACTATTTGTTTTTTTTATCAATTTTTAAATAGAAAAATCTAGTATGATTTGGATGCAGTAGCACACTATGAAAACAATTATTTTATTTGACAACTGTCAAATTGTGACAGATACGTGTAATTTAACCACTCAACTAAGCTTTAAAGATTCTGCTTAGCCGTTAAATGATAAAAGAAATGTCGTCTTCTAACGCGGAGGCATATGATATCCTTGTAGTATATTTCCAATGTTTTTAAAAACGCATGCATTGCTGAACGTGAATATGTTGTCAAGTATCCTGGAAGAAACCGTTTCAACCGAAAAACACTTAAACGTGACGACTTGATTACGTGAAACAAGATATGTTCGACCTCGTAGAAATTCTACAAGAACACGTGTAGCTAGAACTGTAGCTAATGTGATATCCTGGCTTATGTCGAAACTAATCCTCGCTCAAGTGCAAGAGAAATATCTTCCATCCTAAGTATAAGTAAGTCATCAATTCATCGCACCTTAAGAAAGAATATGTTACATCCATACCATATGGGTTACACCAAGCCTTGCCGATGCTGGCTTTTCCCACGTCGCGTGTTGTAGATTGATGAAGCTACTTTTGCTAATGATGGCCAGCTAAATTTGTATAATATGCATTACTGGTCCAAATTAAATCCTCATTGGATGAGAAAATGGATTGATGGAGCGTAATTCATGTTTGGTGTGGCATTTTGCATGATAAAGTTATTGGACCATTTATTTTTTGAGGTAACCTAAACGGCGAAACATACTTAAATTTTTTAAGTAACGAATTACCAATAAATTTAAAAGATGTTTTGTTGGAAACTCGAAGAACTCTGTGGTTTTAGCATTACGGCTGTCCAGCACATTATTCGCGTATCGTCCGTGACTATCTTCACAACATGTTTCCGTATCGGTGGATAGGAAGAGGATCTATTTTTTCATGGCCAGTTAGATCCCAAGATCTCACTGTGCTTGACTTTTATTTATAGGGCAAGATAAAAGATGTGGTATACCAAACGCATCCTACAACGATACTTGATACGATTCAACGGATTAATGATGCTATCGCCAGGCCTACTAAAAGTAGAAATTGAAGCAGCAGTATAAACAATGACGGCAAACAGTTTGAACATTTAAAATGAATTTAAATAATTGTTAATTTTAATTTCTAGTAATACTACGTTATGAACCTACTATTGGTATACTCTTTTTGTTTTAATTTGTTTGTCATTTATGTGTTTATTTCGTGATTTGACCAGACATTATTTGAATATTAAAACTACCACATTTTGTTATTATCATTATTTTGTTGTAATGATAGAAAAAAATATCACTGTTTTCGTTATTTTCCGGAAAACGGAAAAAAATATCATTGCGGGATTTTTGCCACCACTTTGTAAGAAGAGCATATTGATATATTCATATTTTTAGAGATAATTTAGAAAAAACTCTTACAGCTGGGGATAATGCTATCTGGTGTATTTCCTGAATACTAACGCGTAATACAAATTAGGGCGCTTCACACAACGTTAAATGCCCTTTCAAACAAATCCAAGCTTTTTTAATTCGAATAAAAACTACAGAAGTTATAGCAGATTTAGTTTTACATGATTAGACAACGCCTACTACTTTTATAATTCACAATGTGACAAAATCTCTTTAACAAAAGTGGGGCATAATTAACTTTAAAGGTTTTTTTTTTAATAAACTATTTAAAATTATAACTAATTCTGAAACTTGTACAAATTAATTTAAAATTTACTACTGACCCTGGCAATTTTAAAATATTTGCTTTAAATTTCCCATTGCCACTTTAGTTATGAATATGTGTCCAATTAATACAGCTGTTGCAGTTTCCAAGATATCGTCGGTCCCCACTCTTAGTGAGACACCCGGTAGAGCCTCATTAAAATCAGACTTGCGTTTTCTACAGAAATTATTGGAAAAGAACGAAACGAGAAAATTTCATCATTCTTTTCATAAAAATATTAGACAACTGTAATTAACGTGTGTTCAAAATTTCATTGGAAATAGACAAAATGTATGTATATGTATGTATAACTTCTTAGTTACTAAAGCTTTATATTTTAAACAAATATACTTAGGGGTAATCGAATTGATTCATAATATCCTTCTGCTACGTTTTCCGGTACATAAACTTCAATTTGCCTATAAACACAGGTGTGCTCCATCTTTCTAAGTGCCTGCAAAAAAAAAAAAAACTTTAAGTAACACTTTCAAATTGAAATAATTTCCATCGACTTGCCGATAAACTATCTATATATATGTATATATCAACTCTTTACGTAGTCAGTTCGGAATTTATCGTCTCCTAAAAACTCCCGGAAACTTCCCCCAGTCGATTACTTTAAAACTTTTCCGCTCGCAGCTGCCGAGTCTGCGAAACTAATGGATCATTTCGATTTTGAAGCATCGTTAATTTCACATCGGCCGATCTGCTCCTATCGAGAAGCTACCTTGCTGCAGGGCTATCTTTTAGCGATCTGGTAGAAGAATTATGAACTTCTTCTGAACGCTACCGCCTATACGATTATTTATCAGAATGACGTCAGCAATATCGAAAAGTTCTTCCGTGTACGCCTGTGGGCATTTAGTATTCATTTATTTTCGTACCTATTTACTCACGAATAAATGTGATGTATACTTACGATGTTGTGACGAAGATTTCTTGCTTGTTTTGCAAACTTCCGATGAAGTGGAAGAAGTGAAAGAGTCGGCTTATTAAAACGTTTTTGCAACTTATTAAACAAATGTAAAGAGGAGATCCTTAAACTTTCATTTTGTTTGTAATAACATACCTCCACGAAGTTTGATTAGATTTACCCCATTGTCTAAGCACCAGCTAATGAGGTACCATCGTGAAGAACAGCTTTAATAAGCATTTTTTTCTAATAACGGTACTTTACATTTAAAGCAAGAAAGTTTAAACACGAATTGAAAATGATGAATCGCAGCTTCCGTTTTCTTGCTTCTTTTCCCGTCGTTAAAAGTACATTTTTCATCCCGAGATTCAAACTTAAACAAAAATCTATTTTATCGTTGCATTTTAAAATACAATGCTGATACAATGCGGAGGATAACAGTGCGTAAAAGTTTTACCGCAATACAATAATAAGTTTCTAAATCCATTATCCACCTCGCTAAAAGTTAAATTCAAAATTGTGTAGAATAAGTTCCCTGGCAATACAACCTTCTCAATTTTTCCGGTTTTTCATAAACTTCCTAGTAGCATCTCATCTACTTGTACGCTATTGTACGTTGCCTCAGTTATTTATCAAGTTTTTGATTCTTTAGATGAATGGTCAGTTACAATAAATACCTCATTTCGTTTATCTGGTATTTATCTGATTTCCGATGTTATTGTACCACATATCGTGTTGTTTATTTAGGATTTCGAATTGTTTTTGTATATTAATGTTTGCCCTTATGTATATTTTATAAGGGTATTTGATTTATATCAGAGTGGTCGTGAGGACCCAAACGTGTCAATTCCCAAATAATATAATAATAATATACAGTGAGGTCGTAAATGGTCCCCCCCTCCTGATAACTTTTGAATGGTATGAGATAGCGTAATGAAACAAAAACCAAGTGAAATTAGAGATAATTTGTGATTTTTTGCCTATAGAGATACGCACATGGCCTCTGATTGTAAAATAGAGCGCGCAGCTATTTTTAAAATTTTAATCGAAGTAATTTATTTAGAAGCTCATTTGGAAGATATTTCTTTACTTTTATGCAATGCAAACAGTTTTACGATTTTCGAAATTTTTACCACTTATCCAAGATAATAATTGGAGTACTTACGTTACTTTTTCTATAGCCCTCGTATAAATATTTGGGTTTTATGTGACTTAGGAAGCGATTGCAGTAAAATATGACCATATTTTACAATATGACGTTTTTGCAAAAATTTAGCAAAGTGCTTATCTGTCAGTGTATGTGTTATGTGTGTGGGTATCTATTTACAGATTACTGTAATATTACAGGTTTCTCGTACACTATATCCAAAAGCGAATACGAGGGCTATCGAAAAAGTAACGTAAGTACTCCAATTATTAATCTTGGATAAGTTGGTAAAAATTTCGAAAATCGTAAACTGTTTGCATTGCCATAAAAGTAATAGAAAATATCTTCCAAATGAGCTTCTAAATGAAATTACTTCCTATTTAAAATTTTAAAGATAGCTACGCCCTCTATTTTACATCAGAAGCCATGTGCGTATCTCTATAGGCAAAAAATCACAAATTATCTCTAATTTCACTTGGTTTTTGTTTTATTGCTCTATCTCATACCATTCAAAAGTTATCAGAGGGGGGGGGGGGGGAGGGCATTTAGCACATCACTGCTATAATAATATTCTTTATTGCCTTTAGATCCTTACAGATATTGGCAAGTGTCAACATACATAGAGCACATATACATACATACGTAATTAGCCATAAATAAAATAAAAAAGTAAAGTTAATAAGGATAGCCACAAAATATTAAAAAATATAAAAAAGGCAGGTTATAAAAATAGCATTAAAACACAGCTACCCCAGCATTTGCTTACGCTGTAAGGATATTCAGCACAGAGGGTGGGTATGAACTACCAATCCAAGAAATCCCGCTGTTGCCTTACTCTGTATGTCTATTTCGCTAAGTTGAATGCCACTAATCGTTCCCGCGTCGCGTTTGTTAAAAGTAAATTCAATAATTTGCGTCTTTTCGTAATTAATGAGCAACTGGTTATTTGAGCACCAACAATCAAACTCATGTACCGCTTTGCAACAACTTATTTAACAAACAATCGATTTCGGTGCACTCACGAGGGATAGTGGTGTCTCAGCGTACATTAAAAACCTCACCACTGTATATTTGTGCGGTAAGTCATTGACAAACAGCAAAAAAAGCAACGGTCCCAAAACACTACCTTGAGGTAATGATTCAGGCATTAGGTATTTCCTACAGCAGTTTCAAATCTTAACCTGGGTGCTTCCAAAATTACTTTAACTCAAAACATGCATGCATTAATGCAAAGGCAAAGCAAATTAATGAACAAACAAATTACGTTCCCTTACATTAGCTGACTGTTACACATTTAAATAAATAAATAAAAGATGGTAAAAACAAAATGCCTACATCTATAAAAACCATATTAACTAAACTAAATTAAATTCTGTAAATCATATTCTCCACTAACAATATTAATGATTAATAAAGATGAAGAAAAAGATACAGAAATTATTTAATACACATATTAATAAATAAGAAACAGTAGTCTACTGAAGTGCAAAAAGACGTCTATATAGATGCAACGCACCTGAACGACGCAACACCCAAAGCCCTGAGTTCACCTGGCAATCGATATATATATTGCGAGTACATGGAATATGTCAACCCCCTCTCAAATAATGAAGTTTTGTGTGCCGGAGGAGTAATTAGGTTTTTGTTGTGTATATTAATATTATGTATGTCACAGCGAAATTTTATTTTATTTAAAAGATACGGCGGACTTTTATTTACCAAAATCTTATGATAAAGGCACAAGAAACTCAGAAGAATTCTTTGTGCATGTTAACCATTAAACTCAATCAGGTTGTTATGAAATGCGATCATTATTACGATTCCAAAAATGTATCTCATACAAGCATTCTGCACCCGCTTGCAGCCCCCCCCCCCCCCCTGTCAACCGCATCGAGACAAGGACCATACACTTCTGCACAATAATTAAATAATAATAAAACCATTGTTTCGCATAAGAGCGTTTTCAACCTTGCGCTGGATACTGAACGAAAAGGATACAGCAGCCTCAGGTTATTGTATGTTACGTACAATAATTTTAGAGATGTACATCCTGTATCGAAAGTATTGTCCATAATGAGTCCCAATGTATTTAATAGACTCTGATTACAGGAATTATGGTGTTATTTTGGCTAATATTAAATGTATTTTATATTGTGCCATCCTGTCTCTCAAACAGTATAAATTGACTTTGCAGAATTAAGCAAAAGGATTATTCAAAGAAAATTTTTGAATTCATTTAATCATGCTCAATTGACTCTTTTCTTGTTGATCGCGGTAAACAGATGAAAGATAAATCTGACATCATCCGTATACACGCATCTGACATGCGAACACAGCAGACAGTGATATGTATAAAAGAACAACAATGGGCCAAGAGGATCCCTGCGAACCCGTTAAAGTAAGGGAGTGGAACACATAACCAGAAATCGCAAAATTGTCGACGAGTCAGACAGGTGGAACCGTAAATCTGATGGCAGGCCGACTGCAACCTATAAAATGCATATATTGCAATTAAAGTTTCATGTAACGGTGATCGAAGCTTTACTGTAATCCCAACAACACGCGCAGTCAATCGGCCATCGTCCTGCTTGAAAATATCGATCCG
>RXPK01004650.1:0-44674 GCA_004143645.1 Protaetia brevitarsis | reverse complement strand
AAATCGAGTCTCCAAGTCGAACGGAACGTTTGTTTGCGTCTTCTGCAAAGTGGAAACCGATGACAATGAATGCATGTTCAAGCATTTAGTTTCGGAGGAACATAACGAAGTTATCTCAGTCATCAACAGATCTGTACCAATAGTGATAAAACGCATCCAGACGATCGAATGCCCAACCTGTCAGCAGACGTTCCTCTTGAACATACAGCTGAGGAAACACTGCGAGAAGGAAGGTCATCCATACACCAACACTAGCTCGGATACGTATCAAAGCAAACACATCTGCGAAGTGTGCAAGGATGTGTTCAAGTCCAAGAATCGCGCTTACCAAAGGCATAAAGAGGAAATCCCACAAGAAGCAGGTTTATATCTGTTCGGTCTGCGATGTTAGTTTCAACACTTTATTGGAAGCTAAATTACATAGAAGAACAAGTGAACATCGATGCGTCGTACAGACGAAGAATCGAAAGAGATTCTGGAATTGTCATCGAAAAGAAGTGTCAGTATTGCGGTGAAGTATTGGGGAATTTACTGTATTGAAAGAGCATTTGAAACAGAAGCATCCTGAACATAACCACAGGTAAATCGAATCCAAGTATTCAAAATTACATATAGAAACGCTGATAACATTCTGAATCACAGAAAGCTGGAGGCATATACATCTCAATGCCTAAAACTATTAAACAGCAATAGTAGAATTGATTTTTACTGCAAATCATTATAACTTAGCTGAATAGAACAAAGTTCACTTATATTACTAATGATGATGACTAAATATAAAAAGTTGCTCTATAGAAAATGTTAATTTAGCTGGAGGAAACAAAGATATACTGACGATGCACAACTTAGGCTATTGAAACGTATAATTGAGTTCAAATTGACGTCACCATGTCATCTCATTTTTGAGAAGATTTAGCTCGGTGCAATGTCTTAAGACCTCACTCTATCAGTGAAGATTTGTGACAAGCTGTGGTCGAATTGTAATCTAAACCATTTCTTGCATAATCTTTTCCATATTCCCCTTCAAATAATACCAATTCCTCTCAATAATTATTCTCACCTAATATTATAAATATTTTTTTGACTTTACAGTTGTCCACACTGCGGCAAATCCTTCACGATACCTCAACAGCTCTCAGTTCACCTTCGTTCGAAAGGATGCACATTCCAGCACTCAGATACGAGCGCCAATAAATGCGACAAATGCCCCTTCAGTACCGAATCAATGTCCGAGCTGTTATTCCATCAGGTGCTCCATACAGAACCGTTACTGGTCTATTCTGAGGACGAAGTGAGGAAGCATCCGACGCAAAAGTATAAAGTGTCCCATGTGCCATAAATTCTTCAGCAAATTGTCTTTGCGTTGCCATATTCGATTGCATACCAAGGAAAGACCGTATACTTGCCCCAATTGCAATTCGTCGTTCGTGAGGAAGAATAATTGGGTTTTGCATGTGAAGAGGTGTGGACAAGAGTCTTCTAGTGCGAGGACTAAGGGCAAGAAAAAAATCGCGATTGGTGAATTGAGTGATAGGCCGTATTTATGTTCTACTTGTGGAGCGAGCTTCAAGAAAAAGTAAGTGATTTGATTAATTACTATGTTATGCTTGTATCGCGTGGTAGAATCGTATTTCTGATAAGTTGCCACGACACAGTCTAACTTAGTTTGTTGCAAAGATATAAAGCAATTTTGCTGGCTATATTCTGCTGTGTATAACAGATCAGTTTTAAAGCTTCAGCACTTGGTATTTTTACATCAGTGAGGGTCCGTAAATGGTACCCCCCCCCCCCCGCCCCCCTATAACTTTTGAATGTATGAGATAAGCAATAAAACAACAAAAACCAAGTGAAAATTAGAGATAATTTGTGATTTTTATGCCTATAGAGATACGCACATGGCTCTGATGTAAATAGAAGGCGTAAAGCTATCTTAAAATTTAAATAGGAAAGTAATTCTTAGAGCTCATTGGAAGATATTTCTATTACTTTATGGCAATGCAAACAGTTTTACGATTTCGAAAATTTTTACCAACTTTATCCAAGATAAATATTGAATACTCTTACTTCTAGTACTTTTCTATACCCTCGTATACATATGTGGTTTTTATGTAATCTTTAGGGAAGAAGATTGCTGTAAAACATATGACATATTTTGACAATATGTGACGGTTTTTGAAAATTTAGCAAAAAGTGTCTATCTGTCAGTGTATGTGCATGTGTGTGGGTTCTAATATTAACAGATACCTGTAAATTACAGGTTTCTGTACACTATATCCAAAAAGCGAATAGTATATTTGGGTATTATGTTAGTAATACATAGAAGCGCCATTGTATTCAGAATTTAATGCTAGTTAAAAAAGAAAAATATGTGAAAAATAACGTGTAATCAATTTTAAAAAGAAAAAAGAAACACCATTTGCTTTACTATCGCCACCTTTTGCTTGTCAAAGGATTGAATCTTAGTCAACTGGGAAGAGTTATAGTTTAACAAAAAAAATTGAAATGGGTAACTGCATATTCTTGTTTTTTTTCCTATATTTCTTTTCTTCCTTTCACAATAACTTTTTTTTTTTAGCTGAAGAATAAAATTTTAATCGAAATATATGCGAACTGGCGTTGCTCCAGTAGATTCTTCCCAGACAGATTATGTTACGTATATCTGTATATGTAAGATAAAGTATTTGCATTTGTTATCATATGCATTATCTCATTAGGAATATAGTAAGCATTACGTGTATAGACAAAAATTGTAATTGTAAGGGACTCTGAGAACAAGTTGCCTTGATTGTGTAACTGGTTTGTAAGGTGAAACATATGTATGCTAATATCAACCAAGTATTACTCGCATTTTTAATGTGACTAATTTTGTAGAAATAATTTAACATTTCTACAAAATTAGGTCACATTAAAAATGTGTGTAATACTTGGTTGATATTAGCATACATATGTTTCACCTTACCAAGGATTTAGCAAATATCTTCACGTTAATATGAGAGTTCCATCTCAAATTCTCATTCAATTATTCTTCAATTTCTACAAAAGGTCTAGCCTGATAAACAATATGAAATTTGTTGTTGAAAGATTTCATAATCAATATTGTCATTACTTATAAAAATATGTGTGAGGTTTTTTTTTGCTTACATTTAGGGACATTCACAACAACATTTTAAAAACTTATTTAAAAATTACATTTTTTTTAAAATTACTGGAAACGTAGTCGATTTACAAGTACTGTTAACTTAACATTTTAAATTCAAACTGCCGAAGATTACATTTAAAATAACCCGAAAGGCGAGCTCAGCGATCGCCTTTTTTTTTAAATTGTTTATACTAAAATTGTTGTTTATTTTCTCTTTACCTACATATATTAACGGCGAAAAGTATGTTTAAATGATTGGTGCATAAATTTTTGATAAACTTTCTATTTCTGTTTTATCGTTTACTGCGTTTTTATGTTTGTTTATTTGGATCATTTCTAAAATGATCGCGCTTTATAATTTTTTTCCTTATTTAAAATAGTTGTATTATTGAAATTGAATGTATGACCTATGTTAATTGTGTTTTTTTTTTAGAGCAGTGAGATTATTCTGATATTTATGACCTTCAATTCTATTATGAAGTTGTGATGTTTGTCCTATGTACACACCATTGCAATTGTTACAGGAGATTTTGTAAACTACGTAACTTTGGTTTTGTAATGGAATACTGTCTTTTAATTTTGAGAAACAAAATTTCTAATTATTGTGCGTTTTATGTGCAAGTTTTATATTATGTGGGTAAAGTATTTTATTAAGTTTTTCGGACAAGGAACGTATGGGATGCTAATATATTTGAAGGTATTTGGGTTTGTGTTTTTTGTGTTATTGACTTGTCTGGTGTTATAATATTGATGTATTTTGTTTTTGATGGTTTTTTTGAATTAACGTTAAGGGATAGTTATTTTTTTGTAAATTGATTTTTACTGTGTTTCAAATTTCTGTTCTATATTTTGGAGTGGTTAATGTAATGGCTCTATTGATTAAGGCAGACATGACATTTTTTTTATAACTAAAGGGTTGGGCAGAGTGAAAATTTAAATAACGACCAGAAAATGTTGGTTTGTGATATAATTTTGTGAAAGTTTTATTATTTTCTCGACTCAAGGTAAGATCTAAATAGTTTAACATTTGATTTTTTTCTATTTCGGATGAAACTCGTTGAAAGACTGATGAAATTCTGATGAAATTTTAAAATAATAATTGTCTCCCATACATCTCCTCTCGTTTTAAAGAAAAAATCGTACTTCTTATATTTTTTCTTAGTCCTCGATATTGCTAAAAAAGATATGATTTAATCCAATTTCCAATTAATTCCATAATGTCGCTAAAAAAATCATCATTAAAATAACAATAATAATAATAATCTGCCCCCTAACACTTTTCCCCTTTTTGTAAAAAAAATATTTTTATCCTCCCATTACACGGAAAAAATAATTTTGCGATTGAAGAAAAAACAATCTAAAAAATATATTATTGCTTGCTTCGTGGTGATGTAAAAATGTTAATTTAATTATTAAAATAATAAGAAAAAAAGGTGCGATTGCTACTGAGGGTGAAATACGCATCATCCTTCTGAAAAAAAAACAAAAAAAAAGAACATTTTATTTAAAAAAAAAATTCTCTCCTGCTCCACGCTGTCGCTAAAATAATAAATTAATCAAGATCAAAATAGAGTACATCCGTAAACCGTTGATTTTATTAAGTTTCAGTTTACATGTTTCGGTCCATACGGACCATCTTCAGATTCGGATAATTGTCGGTGATGCGTTGTAAACAATAAACTTTTATTATTAATTAAGTGAAGATACGCTCAGAGGTAGAGGTCCGTAAAACTTAAATAAAACGATTTTAGAACAACCGAAGAAAACTTTTTCACATGATTTGTACCCGCCACACAGTGGTCCCAAATCGCGAAAAGCTGGTCAAAATATAAAGCTATTATTTGATTCTGGCGAAACTGAGTATATGAGGGTTTTGCAAGTCGCTTATTACCAATATGAAGGGCATTTTTGGAAAAAACAAAATGGCGGATTCAAAATGGAGGACTACTTAGGGCAAAACTGCATGTATATTCATGAAACTCGGTATATAAGGGTTTCTCAAGTCGCTAATTACCAATATAATGGCAATTTTGAAGAAACAAAATGGCGGATTCAAAATATCGGACTTAATTAATATAAAACTGCATTTATATTCACGAAACTCAGTATATGAGGATTTCGCAAGTCGCTTATTACCAATATGAAGGCTATTTTGGAAGAAAAAAACAAAAAACAAAATAACGGATCCAAAATGGCAAACTACTTAATACAAAACTGCATGTATATTCATGAAACTCGGTAAATGAGGCTTTTTCAAGTCGCTAATTACCAATATGATGGCCATTTTTGGAAAAACAAAATACGGGGTTCAAAATGTCGGACTTACTTAATATAAAACTGCATTTATATTCACGAAACAGTCAGAAATGGAAGATAATCTACCACAAATATTACCAATTATTTCTATGTTCATAAGTACACATATGTTAATGTGCCATTTTTTCCAAAATGTCTCATGAATTTACCATATACATACGTATGTCGTGTAGTGCAAGGACCGCAACAAGATATGATTACAAAATATGGCCGCCTATTCCTGCATACTGTTTTTGATGTATCATTCGTTGTAGCGGTAGATATTTTTACATTTTCCCTTCAAACATCATATTTCACTTGATTTTTCTGGCATCATTACACAAAATCTAGCATAAAAGCCTTAGAGGTACCTATGGGCAGCCAACTACTTGATATGTTTTAGAGAAACATTCAATTAACAGTCTACAATTTGTTTCGAGGCAAGATCCATAAAGACTTTTTACTTTTTGCTTTTTTTCTGACGACTTCTCTAAAGTCAATCTTGTAAATTACGTCAATAGGATTGACAACTGATTTATTAGCATGTTGTGAACATTAATTTTGTACAACAAATTATTGTTGTATTCATCTTCAAGAAAAGAATCCATTTAATAGAATCGAAAAATGTTAACCTATAAACTTTTTAGCGTGTTTAGAAAAAACGTACTTACACTTGTGCTTCATAATTTCAGCAGTGATGCGCTCGACCGTTACAAAGGAAGTAAATTTTACAAACAGGTGTGAATGCATGGCTTGCTCTAATGTTGGTAATACATACTATATGTAATTCTACAGCTATTCCGATAGTTAAAAGTTTCTACATAGGAACTTTTTTTTTCGTTTTGCCAGCTTTCGGTGAATTTGGGCCACTGTCCCGAGCCTATTCGAAAGCGAAAAGTCTATACTGAACACAGAAATCGAGAGTGGAACGAGCTACTCCACTATAGGACATCCCATCCGAACACAGAGTAGAGAGATCCATTGTCGGCCGATATAAATCTAAAAACACTAAACGATAAATATCTCAGCGCCGCGAAGACGTCCGTGGACGTTCGCCGCGCTGATTTGCAAAACTACCGGAGTGACATCTACTTTGCATGATCGCGCCATTCCGAGTGTCATACTGATAGAATATATGATAATTGCGTTCAGGACGAATGGCCGAAGTTTCGGCCGTGTGTGTATGTATCGTCGTTCGAGAGAGAGACGTTCTCGTTCTGGGGGTCGATCGCCGAATCTATCGCGGCTCACTGTCTCGCAGATGCGCTAAATCATGTGCGGTTGGTGGTGGCTTCTCTTTAGACGATGTGTAATGCGTTTGAAACGACTAAAAAACTACGACAGCGAAATAAATAAAATAAATTATGATATATCAAGAATATTGGGCGCAGTCTGTAGGATATATGAAACGTACCAAAAACATATCAATAGATCATTGGTACAACTTAGTCAACTAATAGTAATTAATACACTCAGAAAAGAAGATGTGTTAAATTAGCAAAAAAAAAAATAGAGATCCAACAATAAAATTTTGGTTAAATACAATCAAACAAAAAAGTTTTAGGCAAATTTTAAAATAATTATGTAGATTTGACAATGTTTCCAGAATTGTTTTAAGAAAGATACTTTTATTTTAAACATTCGATACTGTTAAGGTAGATAATAAGTGTTCGGGGTAAAATAAACAACTATTTCATGCTAAATCTACAAAAAAAAAAAAAATTAAAACAAAACTTGTACTTTTCGAAGGAATTCCTTCAAAATTTATCTTCATCAAAATCTTGTTTATCTATCTAACTATTAAGTAGTGATGGGTTGCTACGAAGCAAACTGCTATTTTGTAGCAGCTAACAACCGTTAACAGTTTGTAGCAGCTATTCAATATCAAAAGAAGGTGCAACTTTTTGTAGCAGTTTTCTAATATAATAGGCAAGTGCGAATGTTGTGAAACATATATGTATATTTGTGGCAGTGTACAGGGTATTCCACGTAATTGGTTCATTAAAAGTTTATGAGTTCTATTATTTACTTATATTTGAGAATTTTGGCACCAGTATCTGTTCGAATTGAAACTATAAATGTAAAATACTTAACCAAAATATCACTTCCGTTGCACGGAAATGGATGTCAACTTTGTTATTTTAAATAGAAATGACATAATAATTTTTATCATTTTTGGATTCTACCACTATAATACGTCATTTCATTAGCTATTCCGTATAGCTACATGTTGCCGGGTTTTTGAGTTATTAGTTTTCTTTTTTTAAGTCAATGAATCATTGCATCATTGAGAAATTAATATTCTCGGTTGAACTACTGCAAGTAGAGACTCCAATTTGCTATGTGTGAATGTAGATATTAACTCTAAGAAACGGTAACACACTTACAATTCTAAACATAAGGTGTTCAAAAACTGAGGAACAAAGTCTATTATAAAATCTATTTAAAAATAACAAAGTTGACATCATTTTCCGGTCACCGGAGTGATATTTTGGTTATGGTATTTTGCATTTATAGTTCAATCAACAGATACTGGTGGCAAAATCTCAAATTAAAGTAATAACTAAGAACATCATAAAACTTTTAAATGAACCAGTTGCGTGGAATACCCTGTATTAGCAGTAAAGCAGTGATTAAAATGTAATGATGTATAAAACTGCTTCTTTACGTTAGCAGCTACAGCCTGCTTCTGTAAATGTTTCTAAATATATTGTGTAAGAAAATATCGTGTTTCGGTTCGGATTGAAGTCGCGCGCTCTCCAGCGTTCAAATTTTGTCGTATTTAGATCGTCTTGGTGACTTTGCGAGGCGCGTAGCGCAGAAGAGATTAATTTTTTTTTAACTGTAGTTACGGAGTTCGTTCGCTCTCAAGCTTAAAGGTCTGCTTGGATCGAAATAATTTATTCAAAACACAAATTTTTGGATGACACTGTATATTTATTACAAAAAAAAAAACAGTAAATAGTACATACAATGCAATAAGAAAATAAAGAATCTGAACATCTTGTTGCGATGATAATACATTGGTGTTCGGTCTTAGCTTCTATACTTAAGTAATAATTTAAAATTATAGGTAATGGTCGTGCAATGAATAAAGTTAAAGAAAAATAATTATGAAGGTATATAAGAAATGTAAATTTGAATCTTAATCTAAATTAGTAAAACTGTCTGGAAGGTCTTTATCACGTGATAGGATTAAAAAAAAATAATAACTTCAAATTTTAATTCGGTGCAAGAAAAAGAAAGAAAAAAATAAACTATAGTACAGACTTATCTGGCAACTTTGATGGGTGTCGGTGTATACGTCCGGGAGGGTGTTTAGCGCGTTACGCTGATGTCATAGGCGTGGTCCACTTGCTCTCCTGTACGCGGTGCATGTGAATTCAACGATCTGGATTTGGTCTCTCAAATTACTTCGTTCACCCTCTTGGTTTAAATCAAAGCCAAATAAAAATAGTAGGTCCAGTGACCTAAAGATGACGCCATTAAACAAAACGAATGCCGGCTTGACGCCACTGTGGTAAAACCCTTTACAGGAATATCGATGCAATAGACACAAAACTTCTGGCAGCCCCAGGTAAAACGGAAAATGCACTCGATATTGGAGGTTTCTCACGTGACGGTATCCCACAACGCGGTAACTAAATAGAATGTGCACGGAGAGAACTTGAACAGCGCGTGTAAGATGGTGTGCGAAGCCTGTGCGTCTCTTTGCTGAGCAAGTCAGCGGAAGTAGGAAAATGCAACGTGAATCAAATAAGTCATTGACAACTTAATAATGCGGAGTAATTTACACAAAAGAAAAGGTTTTAATGAATGAAACTTGAACTAATAATTGAAGAAAGAGAGGCTAATTTAACTAACAATGAATTTTACTAATTAATTTGGAAATAAATAACGAAAATGAGACATTAATTTTTGCTATCAGGGTAAGATGCGTTGTGACGAGCAAGGAGTTCGAAACTTCACTGCTAGATGGCGTTGCAGGGTCTAATTCTTAATTTTAATTTACAAAAAAAAATCTTTAAATAAAATCCATAAATGAAGCGATCGCAATCCAAAGGCAACAATATATAGCAGTAAAGCAGTGATTAAAATGTAGTGATGTATAAAATTTGCTTCTTTACGTTAGCAGCTACAACCTGCTTCTATTTGTTGTTTCTAAATATGTTGTGTAAAGAGATCATCGTGTGTCGGTTTGGATTGGAGTCGCGCGCTCTCGAGCGTGCAAATTTTGTCGTATGGAGGTATTTAGATCGTCTTGATGACTTTGGGAGGCGCGTGTCGCAGAAGGGATTAATTTTTTTTTACTGTTAATTCAATTTCTACAACATATTTTCGTATATTCTCACTAGGAGTACCTAAGTAATAATAATAATAATAATAATATTTAGTCCAATTAGACACCAAAGTGTATAGGACAAGTCACAAAACTAAAATATTAACATTACATTACATATACATGTTGAATGAGGTAGCTCATCGTTTAACTAATGTTAAAAATTCCTCCACGGAATAGATGCTGTCCTGAACCAGCATAGAACGTACTCGTAATTTGAAGTACTTTACATTAGCGATTGTTGATATATCATTAGGAAGCAAGTTATATAATTTTATCCCTACGGATATAGGGGCTCTTTTTGTAATATTTAATTTATTCAGAGGTACACTAAATTTGTTTTTGTTTCTTGTATTATATGAATGTCCATCGCCATTCTTTGCGAGATCAGCCTTATTCCTAAAGACGTGTAACAAGACCTCCAAAATATAAACGCTAGGCAAGGGTAAAATATTTAATTTTTTAAAATGCGGTCGACATGAATCGGTGGATTTAATATTTACTATACATCGAATAATCCTTTTCTGTGCCAAAAAATACCCCATTCGCAGCGGGCGACGAATCCCAGAAGATCATCCTATAGCAAAGTCTACTGTGAACTTGGCCATAATAAAAGTTAAGTAAATGTTTTAGATCTATCATGTTTTTTAAATATCTTATTTGGTAGCATGTGCAATTTAATTTTTTTGTTAAGTCTATACAGTGATCTTTCCAGGTTAAGTTTTGGTCGATATTCAATCCTAAAAATTTTACTGAAGTTTTTTGCTGTATGATTGTTACATTAAATATTCATATCAGTATGTGTCGCCGAGTGTGATGGATGAAATATCATATAGTTTGTTTTAGAAAGATTAATATGCAACCTATTACTACCAAATCACTCACACAATTCCTTTAATAGCCGTATAGAACTGTTCCGCACTTCATTCGGGTCCGCTCCTGACATGACAGCGGTCGTGTCATCAGCGTACATAAACAGAGGACAGTTGACAAAGTTTACAATATCATTCATAAATATTATGAAAAGTATAGGCCCCAAAACCGAACCGTGAGGCACACCCAGGGCATCGCGAGCCCTGCAGAAACAGCGCTTCCAGCAATATTACAATTACTTTTGTAAAATATCTGTACATGAGTCCGAGTATATCTCTTCGCCTTCATAATATAATTAACGACACGAAAACAATTGTTTCTTTATTTCCTACAGGGCAAATTACCATCGCGGAGAGAGATCTTCTCGATCTAATTTCATTTCACGCTCCCGCGTCTACCTGCGAGGGCACGTAACCCTGCCATCGTCGCTGTATCGTCTCGCGAAACATCGGGCGATAAACCATAAACAATCCCCCGGTAAGCGAGCGATGTGTATGCAAAATCGTCGAAATAAATTCCCGATGTTTTTGATCCAATAATAATGAAAGAAAGGAGCGCAACAACTGAACCGACCCGGCGGTGGGGATAGATAGAAGCGCGGTGAGCCGGAGCCGAAGAAGAAAGAGACAACACGGCCGACGAGAGGGACTCATTTGCAGTTAAGATATACACTTAAAATACGGCGCGGGCGACGGTTTAAAGGCACGGGGAAAGATTAAGAGTGCCGGGTATAAACAAGGGCCAAGATGGACACGGAGATAGTCGAGAATGGGATGAATTACAGTCCGGCTCCGGTACACTAACAGCATGTTGATTAACCATTAAAACAACGTTTAGATCCCTATCCCAGATGTGCATTACGGCGTTACGATTGTCCCCTTTTTGAAACTGCTCCTGGTGCTTGGAACCGTCGGTCGTCCGTTGTTTCACGCCATTAAGATGAGCGCATGCGTTGATACCTTCACAACAGCTCTTTTGTTAGAAGTATGATAGTATACGCTAAATATACTTGTCGTGGGAAGCTTCCTTAACTCTGTACAATCGCGTATTAAAAGAGAATATAATACTGTAACGTTTTTCTATTTTTAAAACGTTGTCGGGGTTTAGAAAAACACACAGGGAATATATTTAAATTAACTTATTCTATTAACACAATTACAGTACTTAAAATCTATTAAAAATGCTTAAACGATTTATTTACACCGATATTTATATTACACGTACTAATTCATTCGCGATCCGCACTATCCAACTCGTATCGACTGACTGCCTCCTGGCCAATCCGACGCCGCTTATTTTATTATCTGGCCCGCGAAAGCTGTCCAGAGGTGTTCGGAGATCCCTTCTAAGAACTGTCCTTCTAGATTTAGGAGAATATTCAGAATCTTCGACTCGGTACTGCCCTCTGTCATTCCTCGTAGGTAGTTCTTTCTTCCGCTATGCTAGCGCCATCTAGGGGCGCCTATCGGAACCGCCAGTTTAAAAAGTTGGCGCTCGTTACAATACTTATTTATAAATGTGCAATTAGCGATAATGCACGAAACTATGGAATGATGAATTGGTATTCCTGCGAGAGGTATCAAATAATATCGGTGGATAAAACAGTTCCGTCATTCATGAGTAGAAATTCATCATCTGGAATGCCACGGACATTAGATGAATTGATGGTTCATTCAGTCTATTATATTTCATCCCGATTTTAGATGCTTATTTTGTTCTATACCCACGCGCAAAGAAAATTCAGTCAGTCAATTGGTGAGCTATATATTCAATTCCAACCTACCTTATTTTCGCAAAAACAGACGAACTTTATGATACAGAAGGCCTTCAGTGCACTGAAATCTCTATTCATTAATCGTCGCCATTTTGATGAACCTACTAAATCTCTGTTATGTGAGGCACTGGTTTTGTCTCATTTTAGTTACGGTGATGTGGCGTATGCTCCTTGTATTAGCAAACGGTGCGCGGAGAAGATTCAGCGCGTACAGAACTGCTGTGTAAGATTGCTAAATGGTT
The DNA here is from genome assembly GCA_004143645.1 of Protaetia brevitarsis. Lineage (NCBI taxonomy): Eukaryota > Metazoa > Arthropoda > Insecta > Coleoptera > Scarabaeidae > Protaetia > Protaetia brevitarsis. The sequence goes on along the minus strand of RXPK01004650.1, from coordinate 32,012 downwards.
TGCCTAGAAGATGTCCAACTTCGCACTTGTTAAAAACCTAATTCAAAACTTGGAACATGGATAATCGAACGTACTCTCCATACCATCACCTTATTTAATAACATTCTATAAGAGAAAAAAAGACCACGGTATTTATATAATAAAGTTAAATTTCGCAATCAATTGCATCCACGTATTGTTCGTGGTTCTTATTTGATTAATATTCCGAAACACAGATTGGAGATTTATAAGAGAAGTTTTTCCTGTAACATTGCCAGGATCTTTAATAAATATCTTTCTCCGGTGGGTTCGTTATCTGCGAAGGCGATAAAAATAAAATTTAAATCAATCCTTCTGCAAAAGCAATAAATTGACTTGCCATTTTCTATTAATGAGTGATTTTAGTTCTGTCCTTTCCGTGTTTTACTGTTAACTGTTAGAATTATTGCTTTTTGCACGTCAGGTTCACATTTGCGATTTATTTTGAGTGAATACTTTTTTTTCTCTTTATTTCATTATTACTATTATTTATTTTGTTTTCATCGACAAGACTATAGGAAAAGCGCCTTTGTGTATTGCAACGGTAAATTAGTCTTTTTGGCTGAGATGATGTATATTTCTCTATTATAGCATTTATGTATGTAAGTGTATCTGTTTTTCAGCCAATAAATCGCTATTATTATTATTATTATTATTATTTGTGAGTCATGCGTTTTAAAACGTTGTTGGGCTAGATAAAAATATTCAGAATGTTCACCTAGAGCAAATACCACTTCTTTTGATCATACTAAAAATGCTTTTTTTTTTTTGATATTAGGATAAAAAAATTTCTTTCATCTCAATATCTTACCCATCAAAAGTTTACGTTATATTTTAGACGTTATTAGTGAATTAAATTGCTACACTTGTAAGCACTAAATTTGAAAAACAAATAGGTTTTATTTGTACATTCGACATTCTTTGGTATTTTATCGAAATTTTAACGTTTTGTTTTTTACCATCGTTATCTGAATTTGCGTTTAGAGGTGCATGACTCATATTGTATCTTGATTTTTTGAAAAACAAGTGTGATTTACGGTTACTAAAAGAAGGAAATGGGGGGAAGTCACATTTGCAGCAGCACTATGTTTTTTTTTTTACTTACAATATCTAGAAACGTTTACGTCAGTGACAGTTAAGTTGGTTCCTGTTGTTATTATTCGTTATTGTCTGCTATTATTTTATATTATTTTAATTGAATTATTACATTTAATATTTATTACCTATTGTATAAGTTAGACGGGAAGCCTATGTAAATATTATAACCCTTCGACCCCAGTTTTAAATTAATACTTTTCGCAAAACGGTTTCGCTTTCCCACACATACATATATATCTGGTACCAAAGATGGTACCAGAATTGCTATTTTTTTTTAAATATACAAAATTTAAGATATTTTTTTTCATTTGAGGGAAGAAAGTTACACTTTTCCTCCCTAGGGAGGTTGACGTCATAAATTACAACTCACGCACATATTCAAATTTATGTTTAAATTTGGTAAAGACCTTCTTAGTTTTTTGAATTTTAAAACAATATAAAAATATTCCCATATAAGTGTTTTATTTTAAATTTTAAAATGTAGTACAAGTTACAAGAGGTATTTATGATGTATTTATGACGTCATTTGTGTCGATGTTTCCCAGATTGACGATCGACTAAGCCTAAAAGTTGTAGCTTCAATCTAACTAGAGATTGATCAGTACAAACTACAGTTTTGTGCATTTTATTAAATAGTTATATTTATTTATTAGTTTAATAAAAATGCTGACCACAGCAAATATATGTCCTCTTTAATTAGCATGCTTTTCAGTAAATTATTATTTTGACAACACCCAATGGAGTCGACCTACAAAATATTAATCAACTACCGTATTTATTCTAATTAGCGTCTCTATTCCAATACCCGCCACATTCTATTAGATGCCGCAAGGAAATCCTCCCGAATTTCTAATAAATAGATTAAAATTATTTAACAACCGTAAATTTTTATCAGAAGAAATACCAAAAAACAAATTTGACAAACGTCAAATATTCTATTCAACCAGTGAAAAGTTAGCTTCATATTTTCAGTATTTTTCTTTGAATGTACGTAATTTTAAACGATTGTTTATCTTTAAAAAAAAAAGATTCATTTCCTAGCGTACGGGGCAACCTGTACAAAATCTCACTACTTGCATTTAAATTCTTATTGGCTAGAATATGTTTATAGATGGAACAGGGATGGGACCTAATCGAATATATTTCCAAAGCATTCATATTCTCCGTAATAATGAACTACCAATTTATGAACACTAGAGAATTCCTACTTTGATCCATTATTATTACGTTTATGAGCAGAACTTATTGCTGGCGCTTGGGAATGTAGAATTAAATCGCGTACCAAAAAAAACTACAAAACCTTGAATGAGTTCAGTCACAAAGCTGAAATTTTAATTAAGTTTCAAGTAGTAAATCATAACTCTTACTTTTCAGTAATAAATCATAACAACTGGAAAAAATAGCAACAATTAGGAAAAAAATTATCACTAAAATGTTTTTATTTATTTTATAATAATAATAATAAAGTTCAGGAAATCTTTATTAGGGTACTATATTTTCAAGGAACTAATAACATGAAATACCTGAATAATAAATAAACATGGAAAAAGTAGGATAGATTATATAGAAATTTATAGTTATGTCTCTAGGCACATAATTATTACTTACTATTTGCAATAATAAAGTTTATCTAGAATTTTATGCCAGGCATTTTTACGCTCAACTTATATGTCCATAATATTTAAAATCCTTCCTACTAAATTAGTCTTCAGGTGGATACTTCGCGTATACGATAATGATTGACACAGTTCATTTGTGCATCCTACTCCATAAAGTTTTATAGTTCGTAGTAACGAGTGCGCCGTCCGTTGGAGCAGTGGGAATATTTGACATGTTTCAGTCGGGTTCACTCGAGGACATCTCTTTTATAATTTCTTTCAACCATCAGAGAGAAGAAATCCAGATTAATATCGGTTCGGTCGCGTTGTACCTGTAGGTATAATAAACACATCTTCGCATAAATCAAGTCGCCGGGAACGTTCTCTCTTATCTTATTATAAGAAATTTATTGATACGATACGAGGACGTTACCACATCTCGGGGTACACAATTATTGACGTGCCATCCGCTCTTTCTTCGTTTCGTGTTATTTCTGCTCTCTCCGTCTTATCCGTGTCTCTCTTAATTCAAGTGAATATTAAAACAGGCGGCTGCGCATTAAAATAAATTAAATAAGAACCAGAGAAGGTATTTTCGACGTAGATTATGTATGTATACGTGCCTACCCATGATGCGGTGGCTGTGTAGTCACATATTAAAATATCTGAACGTAATTGTTTAATATACAGAGTGATTCTCAATATATGCGACAAACTTTAAGAGCTGATTCCTGAGGTTATTTTGATCATAAAGTTCATATGAGTATATGTCCAAAACGGTTTGGTTTAAAGTTATTGATGTTATAATAATAAATAAACTATGACTGACACGATATAATATCAGAGTTGGTTCTTCAAAAACTATTGTGTTGAGAGGGAATTATTTATTTGTCATTTCAATATTTGTCAATAGTTGTCAGAGTATTCATTCAGTTTATTGCCAGTTTCTGTTTTCTAAAATGAATTACACGCATGCTGAGAATGTGTTATATGCATTTCGTTTACGGTCTTGCCAATGGAAATTCGCGTGCTGCAAGACGTCTTTATGAAGAACGATATTCGAACCGTATCATCTCGCATCATTCAATATTTGCCGTCTTCACCAACGTCTTAGTGAAACGGGAAATTTAAAAAAACGGACGACTGATAAGCGGCACCCATCTACAGTGAGAACTCCACAAGTTGAAGAAATGGTACTAATGAAATTGAGGAACATCCTACTACAAGCGCCGAGAAAATTGCGTTTGCTTTAAACATTAGTCAGGCCACACTTTGGAGAATATTGAAAAATCAACTGTTGTATCCATATCACATTCAACGGGTGCAGGCACTTTTGCCGGCAGATTTTCCGCAAAGAGTGGCTTTCTGTCAATGGATGTAACACAAAATCACACAAAATCCTGACTATTTGGCTCAAATATTCTTCACCGACGGGGCTACTTTCTCTAGAAACGCGATTATTAATTTTCATAATAATCACATATGGGCTGAAGAAAATCCGCACGAACTAGTGAATGCCCGTCATCAACATCAATTCTCTGTCAATGTGTGGGCCGGAATTGTTGGAGATCACTTGATAGGTCCACATTTTTTAACCGATTACCAATTTCTTGAAGAGGAGCTACCCCTACTCCAGAAAAAGTTCCGTTGGCAACTAAGATTACAAATGTATTTTATGCATGACGGTGCTCCAGCGCATTTTTAGTTCAGTTGCCCGCAAGTTTTTGGACAATAACGTATCCAGATCGGTGGATAAAAGCGGAGGTCACAACCAGCCTCCTCGGTCTCCAGAACTTAAATTCTTTGGATAATACCCCGGTATTTTAGAACGGACTCGCCAGTCAATACGAACGAGGATAGAAGCTTGTAATGCACTTGGGGGCGGTCATTTCAACAGTTAGTATAAGTTATTTTGTTTTACTAATTATTTTGTTAATTTATATAATAAAAACATTAATTATGTTAACTTACTATTAAACATTGTAGAACTTTAGAACTAAGCGATTTTGGATATAAGTTCTTATGAACTTTTATGATCACAATAACCCCAGGAATCAACGCTTAAAGTTTGTTGCATATATTGAGAATCACCCTGTACAGTGCGAGCAGCAATAAGAGCTCTGAATCCTACACTTAAAAATAAAATATTTGTTGATATAACCAAAACTATCCGACAGAAGACTAAAATATCTATACCCTACTGGACCGTAAACATTTATAAGTAAGGACTAAACCTATGCATAAAAACTGCCATAATTGCCAAACATATTGCAGGGAGGATCGGCAACCACACTCACCATCCTTCACTCCTGCACGCAATCTTTCCAAACAACCTACAAACGGCAGTACTAATCCGGCACGCAATAATGAATGTAGATTTCCACCGCTGTCAATTATTTCTTATCACCTCGACTTTTCACTTAAAATATTTATAATCTTTCCGGCTATTTAATTTTTTTCTTATTTTTTTTTATTATAATTCCTTTCCGTTGCAATGTTAATTTACAATAATCCTCCAAAATTTGTTACCTAAATTTCCGGCACCGAAAGTGACGGTCGAGTACCGTGAAAAATCGCGAGGTAAGAATTCAAAATAAAAAGACAAAGGTGATGCACCCCGTTTTACAAACCTTCGAGGAAGTGGGTGGATGATTCGGCAATTCATGCAGGGTGGCCAGCCGGCTCGTCGGCGAGGGAGTGGGTTGATAGAAACACAAACCCAAGATGGATAATAAAATTTCGGCGCGCCACCTGCTTAGGTTACTTTACCTGTCATGCCCCCCCAGATAAGCAGAATCCAAGGTGATAAATAAAATCGGCGGTAAACGGGTTGCAAATATTACACACAAAGAAATAAAGAATAAATTTACTGACAAAGCAAATATAATTTAATGCAAATCTTGACATATAAAAAAAATAAAGGTTATTGCCAGAATGACAAATAAAAAGAAATAAAAATTCAAAAGAGCAATGTTGTTGTCGATTTTGACATTAAATACGGCAAAACAATTAAAAATGAAGAGTTGTCCTACAGATAAGACACAAATGCCGAACGCTATGGCCAACGCGAACCGCTCACATAGATTTGTACAAACAAAATTCCTTAAATTATAAATTGATTGAAATGTTACGGTTACAAAAACTCAAAAATAAAATTAAATATTTAAATGGTGAAAAGATGAATAAACACCCTGTATATGCCAAGCCGATATTCAATCGGATGGAGTTTGACAAGTAATAAAAAAGTAAATAAATATCCGAATTGAAGTTAAACTATTTTATAAAATTAACGTTAGGTAGCACCCCCGATTCTAGGCACAACCTATAAAATTTACTTTAATACGTTAAATACAAAAAAACTAAATGATCGGGGGTGGTTTCCTATTATATTCGCGGAAAGGTTACAAATAAAAAAAAAGGTAAGAGAACGTGCACTTAGCTTTTCCCCTCGATCAGTTGTTAGTGGAGCGTAGTGACCCTCTCTTATTCGGACAGCCAGATCGTAGCCTTTGGGCTGACTCGGCATTAACCGAAAACCAGGTGGTCCGGGTAAATTCAAGGAATGTAGGGTTCTCCGTAGGACTTAAGAAGTCGTAGAAGTCCTCAGCAGCACGTGGGTGTTCAAATTCTCACATAAAACGAAGGTAAAATTCCAAAATTCGAAAATAAGGGGTGTTATAAACACAGAAACCTCAAAATTAGTGATTTACAAGAAAAGACAAGATCTGCTTACCGTTAAATAACGAGGTTTTACAACGAAGAGAAGAAAGACACAGATATGGCGTTGCAGACGCGTGGGTTCTCAAATTATATACTCGATTTATCGAACACATCAGCCGTGATGATCCCGAAGTTTCCACTTCAAACACAAACGAAAATACGGCCAATGATTATTTCAAGCAATCTTCCAATAAAAATCCACAGATGTGTAAAAATATCCAAAATTTCCAAATAGGAAGATGTACTCGTAAGAACACGTCTAAAAACAACAATCCAGAATGGCCAGCAAGCCGGAGGGAAGGAATACGTCACACAACCAATCAGAAGACAGATAAATAAAACGAGTAAAAATACATGGAGGTGCCCTCTAACGTCGAAAAGATGTAAACACAGAATAAAATGATCCGAATAGACGATCAATCAGACAAATCGAACACATCTATCGCTCCGCGGAAGTCGATAATGCCGGCATATGCAAAACGAACAGATCTTAACCTTACCTAGTAAACGTCAACTGTCAAAACATGGGAATTGAAGGAATTTATTAAAATTGACAGAAATTAAACGAAAATCTGAGACCGTATTAAGTATAAGGAACTATCTGTAAGTAAATGAGACTAAAAGATACAAATTCTAGCTAGACCCCACTAACATGGGAAAGAAAACACAATTTGAAAGCCAAAAATTAAACGATAATGTTTACGTTGTGAAAATACAAGACGTAGAGCATCTCTGAAGGTAGAGTACGGAATAGAAAGAAAATAGGGTTACAAAAACTTGTCGAAAAGACTAGCGGAGAACTAAATCGAGGTAAGCGAAGCAAAAAAAAACCGTAACAAATTTTATAATTTTTTCTTTTCGTTTCTCCTAGTGTTTAGGACTTATAGAGCGGAACATCCTGTATTATTTCTAGCATAACAATATTTTGATTGGGGAATAGTGCATAAAGAAACTCAAATTGAAAGTTTGTATTGGTTTAAGAGTGTCAAAAAAATAATCACGAAAACTCTCTTGCACAATTCTTTTCATCTCCGTCCATCAGGAACTTGCAGTGGAATTTCTGAAAACGGATTTTAATACATTGGTTCCAAATCCTAAAACTATATATAGTTAAGCCGTAGAAACTCTAATTAATAAAAAAAAAGATTTTCCACCCTATATCGATTGACGAAAAGTTTCCATGTCAAAATTGCCGCAATCAAAGAAATCAAGATCTCGATAAAACAGGAAATCTCTTCGACGCGTTGCACGTCAACTGTGGTGCGTTCCTCGTGAGACAGAGAACAAGAAAGAACAAGGTCGCGCGCAGTATATTCCACATTCCTGTTGATCGTTAATTATTTTTTACACTTTTTTGTTCGATTTATGATATGCGGTTTGTGTTTCAACATAAATTGAATTATTTTATGGTGACATTTCGGATTTTTTCCATCGGTACGATTCACCACGTTCTCCACCGTCTTTGTCCGACTATCTGTCCGCGCTGGCTTAAATGGTCAACTCCGTGAGCGTTAATGACCGACGATAAATTTAAACAAAGACCTTTTCGTGGTCGTTGATGATCACAGATATCCCCCCGTCTGAGTGTTGTGCGTTCGATGGAGATCCGTCCGGTATATTACCAGTCATCCGGCCGTGGAAGAAGAAAAAAAAAAAAACGATTTTGAATATTTTAGCCGTTTCGTGGTAATAATGAAGTAGTCAATCAAGCGCTTACCGTTTTTTTTTTTTGTCCTTCTTTAAGTGGAAATTAATACTGGCTTATACTGTCGTCTAAGACGTTCCTCTATACTCTGGCGGAGAAATTACTTATCTCCACAGCGAAAAGGTGGAATTTAATTATGAGAAAACACAATAAACGCAACGTAAAAATTATTTATTAACTAGATAAATCAGCGGATGTATCTGGTGAATAAATTGGAATTAGAAAATATTAATTTTGTTCCTGTGGCGATGTGATCTTCTAATATGTATCTTGTATCTCCAAAACGAGTTTTAGTTGACTATTTTAATATATAATGACCGGGAAATAAGCTATTTTGAGCCATTAATGTTAATTTAATGGTATAATTGCTTTAACGCATCTTTCAAATATATAAATAGTATAGATTTATCAACTATAGGTATGTACTTTTTCTTCAACAATATTCTAACCATAGAACAATTTATAATAAATACAATGTAGTATTTTAAATACAATTTGATATAACAAGAAAAGGATGTCCAGGTGATGTAGGAAATCTCTGCATTTGGCAAGTCCTTCAAGGCATTTTCCTTCAGAATGTTCCCTTCATAAAGTAAAGATGATCAGCAGTGATACATCGAAATTGAATATTACAATTTGAATAGTATATTTTCACAACAGATATTGACAGATCAAAGTTGGATCCAAGTTCAATTCAAACGAACGTTTTTAATTTTTTTTTTTTACAGTGTACTTATTTTATTTAAACTCAGTCTAATAATGTTTTTATATGCATTGGCATTCCAATTGCGTTGATATGTCAACAGAGAGACATGGAAAATTGCTGGAAATTCGGTTTCATCACAATTTTATGTGTATAAATAGTTGTCTACTTATTGTGCTGTAATTATTTTTTTTAAATTGCAAATTTGACATAGTAGAAGGTTGAAATTTTTTAAATGTGTTTTTCTAATGATCCAGAGACACTTACCTTTATTATATTTTAATTGTAAGGTGATTCCAGTATTTTGCAATTATTATTTATTTTTATTCGACATTCGACAGTCCATTCGGTCACATGGGCATTCTCATGTAGAAAACAATGCATATTCCCATCATTTCGGTTAAATTAACGGACATTCTGCGAGAGTGGTACTCCTTATCGAAGACAATCGCTTTCAAGTCGATTAGAATTTTTCAATTCGAAAGGATTCACTAGCCTTCGTCAGGGGCAGACGTGCCTCAATTTATTTTCGTAAATTTAACGGCTATTTTGATAAAATCCAATTTTATTCTAAAGTCCAACCTAAAAATAATTGTTAATTGTTGAACAAAGTTTATCACATTAATATTATCCAAATTGCCTACTACCTTTGGGTAATTTTTTTCAACGACGATTTTCCCGAGTTATGTACCCGTCCTGACTGAGCCATTCTGCGTGATCAGAAGTACGAAGGCCCCCATTTAGATATCCCGTTCCGACCTGCCACCTGGATGCCCGCTGATTTCATTTCTCCAGAGGTATTCCTCGTCCATATCTACCTAAAAATAAATGTATTATTTTAATCCTAATCTAATTTAATTATACTTATAGGAAATTTCATTGTAAGGTGATTCCAGTATTTTGCAATTATTATTTATTTTTACTTCGTTTAAACATTCGACAGTCCATTCGCTCACATGGGCATTCTCATGTAGAAAACAATGCATATTCCCCTCATTTCGGTTAAATTAACAGACATTCCGCGAGAGTGATACTTCTTATCGAAGACAATCGCTTTCAAGTCGGTTAAAATTTCTCAATTCGAAAGGATTCACTAGCCAACCTTCGTCAGGGGCAGACGTGTCTCAATTTATTTTCGTAAATTTAACGGCTATTTTGATAAAATCCAATTTTATTCTAAAATCCAACCTAAAAATGATTGTTAATTGTTGAACAAAGTTTATCACATTAATATTATCCAAATTGCCTACTGCCTTTGGGTAATTTTCTCCAACGACGATTTTCCCGAGTTATGTACCCGTCCTGACTGAGCCATTCTGCGTGATCAGAAGTACGAGGGGCCCCCATTTAGATAATCCGTTCCGACCTGCCACCTGGATGCCCGCTGATTTCATTTCTCCAGAGGTATTCCTCGTCCATATCTACCTAAAAATAAATGTATTATTTTAATCCTAATCTAAATTTAATTATACCTATAAGAAATTTCATTTTTATACATTCAGCAAATTTTGGGATTAGGAATTTTGTATGTTTTTATCATCGTTGAACGGTTTGCAATCACTTGGGAAAAATTTGTATAGTTGGTACTTTTCAATGTTAATATCTGATATGTATTTACGGTACGAACCGATATCCATAAATTTTACCATCAAGGTTGGCCACTCTGATTCACATGTCTCTTTAGCATAGAATAACGCAGATAGAACGTTCAGAAAACGCGGGAATTTTGAAATTTGATTTAAACGTATTCACGTTCTCCGTAATCAATTTATATTGCAAAAAGTGGAATTACTAGCAAAACGTAATTGTTATTGAATAAGCGGACTCACGTAACTTACCTCAGATAAGAATATCCTTATTTATGCCTTATTTCACACGGGTTCACATTTTAAACTTTGTTATTAAATAAAACCACTTTTATTCATACTTAAATGTTTTCTTCATCATACAAATTTGATTATAATTAAGGTATCATTTTTTTAAAAATAATTTTTTTTATACCGGACTGTATGCTGTACGTATGTAGCCTTACAGTATATTATATCTTATTTATACAAGATTTACTAATATTTCTAAAAAATGGCCTAATAATTGGGCATTGTATTTAAGAAAACAAAATTGAAGGCTGTACTGAGCTTACAAAATACCCTACACAAATACCGATAATTTTACGTTATAGAGCAGGGGTGGCCACATATGAGGCCAATGAGAGCCGCAATCTGATTTTTAGTATTTTGTAAAGAGCCCTGCATAAAATCAAAAGTATTTGTTCAATGTAATTGCATATTTTCACAAAACACGCATAGAAATATAATTATCAAAAAGAACATAATTTTTTAAACATTTTAGTATTAATATTCAAATACACTCGAATTTCTACACTGTAAAAAAAATTGCAGTAAAATTACATGTAAAATCGTTGGTAACAAAGTTGCCTACAATTTTACAGGTAAATTTGCTTCATAAGGTAAAATTTCTACCATCTAGTAATATTCACATGCTGATGTGTTTTTCAAAGATTGTACTGTAAAATTCGTATGTAATATTTATATGAACTCTATATTTACCGAACACTGAAGTAATTTTCATATGTATTTTTATAAAGAGAGCAAGCAACTTACCTAATTCTTTTATAACACCTAAAAGGTCATACTGAATCGCTCAACCAGGGATCAAGAATGAACACGCTTACGCGAAACCTACGATTGTTTGTGACGTACATGATATCATTGAGCCAATAATAAGTTCGAGAAACGAATAGAATTACCTACGCACAGATAAATAATCAATACCAATCACATTGCGGCGTATGAATTTCGTATTTTCCATGATATCTATAGTTTTACCCGAAAATTCAAGTAAAAACAAATAAATATAAAAGATTCTCATATTTTTACAGCAAAATTAATAGTTAACTAGTAAAATTACTTTTAAAGTGCACTAAATACCCCAAAAAATGTCAATTTTACACTTTCAAGTAAATTTTGAGAGTAAATACAAAATTGTACATGGTTTTCCTGTAGTTTCTTTGAATTTTTGTTACATCTTAAACTTACATGAAAAAGCTATAAATTTTACCGAAATTTCTTTTTCCATGTTAAATATCCTAGAAAAAACATGTAAAATAAAATTCACATGATTTATTGTGGTAAATTCACAACGTTATTACATGTAATATTCCTGATTTACCATGGCAAAATTACTGTAATTTTTTACAGTGTATAGGACGAATTTTTCTAGATCTCGAGTTTTTCGATAAACTATGGAGATTCGACTTAAGGAAGTTCGACAATATAACAAAAACAAACGATTCTAGGAAAAAAAAGAAAACTTAAATTTTAATGGGAGCCGCACTTAAGGCAATGAAGAGCCGCATTTGCCCACCGTTGTTATAGAGAAATCACCCTGTAGAAAAGTTGTTTTTTTTTCGAATCTCTTAGTATTTACGAGTTATGGAGCTATCCCCTCCCAATGAAACACTCTGTATATATAGGTACATACATTCTTGCAGGTCCGGATTCAAAGCGGCAAAGAAATAAATACACATACCGCGAAACATATTTTATACGCTTGTACGTATTTACATATACTTACTTTGTGAGAACGATAATTACCGGCAATGTTAATAAAATTAGCGGTAAGTTGTGGGATAACTTTCCCGTTTTTAGCCGTACCAAAAAAGGATCTGTGCCGAACGAAATGGCGGATATTAAATGTCGAATTTACGATGCCGTCATCGAGACGTTAAAATTATTATTAAGGGCCGTGATAAGGTGATGTTCGGACGCGGAATATATTTATATATATTTTAGTATTATTGAGCTTAATCATTGTTTACGATCGGTGCTTACAAATTTATTGTATCGTTATTTAAATTAAATTGTTATTGATGTTATAGTTAAGTGTTGACGGTATTTTTTTTTTGTCTTTACTTCGATATTGCATGATATCCAAAAAATGTTTACTTAAGTATGTATGTAGGTAGTAAGATGGAATTTTAGTACCTGCCGAATAGTGTTTTAATATCTATCGTACAGTTATAATCTTAAATAAAATTGAATAAGTAAATACATACACTTCCCTCCATTTAAAACACACCACCATGAAGTTTTTGAAAAATTTTGCTTCTGAGCAACAAAGCTGAGCTGTTTCTAATAGGAATCATGTGCAACTTTGCTTACGGTTATCACGTTAAAATTACCCTATAATAATTAATTTGGTACAAATGCCTAGATAATCTAAATTTATTAAAACATGAACATTCGAAAAGGCACGTAGACATTTGGTATATATACAAATGATGTATTATTTCTCGTGCTGCGTAAAATTGTAGTTTAATACAATGCCAGTTAACCTAGCTAATGTGCTAAACATGTTACGTATATGGTGGTTCATTAAAAGTTTACGATATTTATTATTTACTTAGATTGTTGGATTGGAACTAGTGATGGGGCAATCGGATCCAAAAAGTATTCAATAAGCGTAAACGGATATGTAGTCACTACGCTAAGAAAAATCGGATCTTTTTCTTAACGATTCTGATTCTTTTGCTAAACGATTCAAATATCGGTTCATACAGATACCGATTCTTTTTAGTCGATAAGGAAAAAGAATCGTTAAGCAAAATGTAGTCGATATGAAAAAGAATCGTTAAGCAAAATGTAGCCGATATGGAAAAATATTCGTTAAGCATCACATAGTCGAGCCGATGTATGTATATGTAGACACCGAGGCCGAGGCGAACATTTTTTCCGCATATTTCTTTTGATTTTTTTTTGCAATTTCGTATACGCTAGCTGCATAATATTTATATAGAATTGTCTTAATACACAAGCATATGTTATTTTAGTGGAACTAGAATTACATTATCATTGGTTTAATATGATTTAGGTAAATTTTAATGGTGGTACATTTGCATAATAAATACAAGTATTTTTTTTTGTTTAGTTGCGAAATACATAATAAAATAATCGAAGTAATATTACTGTATGCTAATAAAATTTTCTGTTTAGCCTGTTAAAGAAAGTAACATAAAAATGAAAAAAAAAAACTGAGATTTGGGAATTTCTGTTTTCTACTTCATAAATAAGGATAAAGGATAGTTGCATTTACACCTAACATCTTTTTTTTCTTTTATAAGGGATGGCTTAGTCAGGTTGATAAACTACACATTTATTATGAAAAGCAATTAGTGGAGTCCTGTATTTACAAACCCAGTTATTTTTTAAGACATTTGCTTTTTTTCATTGAAATTACACCGCTTTGAATAATAAAGAAAAAATAAAACAAACAAAAAAGGGTTCATATTCGTAATTTCCTATAATGTGAAATATCAAACAAAAACGCCGAACGAAACACCGAAGTCTCTACTATAAGAGAGTATATACATAATACGAAACCCTGTTTTTTGTTAAAACTCACGGACATATACAGGTAATTTGAAATTTCTATGTCTTATCAGCAGGGCAAACTAAAATATATTTTTTAATCGGAAAGCGGCAAATAAAATACAAGTATAATATTGATATTTTCTATATGCTTTTTTAAAAGCCGGCACGTAATAACTATAGTAAGTTACCATAAACCGCAAAAAAATCGTTATCGCACACGTGCATGAAAACAAAATAAACCTCTCGTTGTTCGACATTTAAGAGGCATGCCTGTCATGCATATTTAAGCTAGATATTTTAAACTGTATTTATTTTTTAACTAAAGCATTAGATTTGATAATAAAATAAAAGCAATGCAACAAAATATACAGGGTGAATACAAACATACTTTTAATTCTCGTTTGCTTTAAAGGCAAGTAACTTTGTGTATAATGAATAATAGCGACACTTTTGTCTAAGCTTACTTTTGGAAAAAGAATGGATAGGAATTAATATTTGAAATAGGAAAATTCTAAATTACTAAGAAACTACAAGAGGTAGGTATAGGAAACATTAATACAATCTTAAAGACTGTTAAAATTAGAATCTAAATCAAGTAATAAATATAGGGTGTTCCATTTACAATAAGAAACTTACTTGCCTTTAAAGACAGAGAAAATTAAAGTATGTATCTGTTCACCCTGTATATTTTTTGCATTACTTTCATTTTATTATCAAGTCTAATGCTTTAGTTAAAAAATAAATACAGTTTAAAATATCTAGCTCAAATATGCATGACAGGCATGTCTCTTAAATTTTGATCTACATTTTAAAGAATAGTTAATTATCTCGTAAAAGAGTCGAGTTAGGCATAAGAAACCTAACACCAACTTGGCTTTATTTAGTCTGTACTATCAAAATATGTCATAATAACACTATATAATAACTTTGATTTGAGTCAACCCTGTATACTTCAAAATAATTTTGAAATGTGGTTCTTCTGAACCTGTATAACCTTAACAAAAACAATTGAAAATATGTTACCACTTTTCGTATATAAACTGACGCGAATGTGGTGGCCTACCTGTATATAAGAAACAACAAAAGTCAGTTTATTAGCATACATTAATATTACTTCGATTATTTTATTATGTATTTCGTAACTAACCAAAAAAAAATACTTGTATTTATTATGCAAATGCACCATCACTGAAATTTACCTGAATCATATTAAACCAATGATAATGTAATTCTAGTTCCACTAAAATAACGTATGCGTGTGTATTAAGACAATTCTATACAAATATTATGCAGCTAGCGTATACGAAATTGCAAAAAAAAAATCAAAAGAAATATGCCGCAAATATGTTCGCCTCGGCCTCGGTGTCTACATATACATACATCGGCTCGACTATGTGATGCTTAACGAATATTTTTCCTTATCGGCTACATTTTGCTTAACGATTCTTTTTCCTTATCGACTAAAAAGAATCGGTATCTGTATGAACCGATATTTGAATCGTTTACCAAAAGAATCAGAATCCTTAAGAAAAAGTTCCGATTTTTCTTAGCGTAGTGACTACATATCCGTTTACGCTTATTGAATACTTTTTGGATCCGATTGCCCCATCACTAATTGGAACCATAAATGTAAAATACTTTAACCAAAATATCACTTTCAGTTGACCGGAAATCGACGTCAACTTTGTTATTTTTGGAAGAATGGTATAATTTGATACATAATTATGCACAAAAGTTTATCTCACACATACTCGAAAGAAGCGGAAACACAAAGTCTTTTTTTGCATATCCGTTTAAGAACATCGACACGCAGATTAGTGCAACCAACTCCAACAGACAGACAGAAGTACATACAGACTCCCTTCACATAATTCCAAAACATTAGCATACCAAATAGCGACGTTAATGTTTCAACACGGTAGGTCCGTGTGTACATATATACAAACCAGTAATAAAATATTAAGTGAGCCAATATATGCCGCGCAAAAATTAATGCGTCCTGGAAACTTACCTGAAACATTAACGTGTTTAGTGGCATAGCAGAGTATATAGTGAATCAGACCACGGAGAGATGGCAGTCCTCAGCAACAGCGCCAGTTATTTATGCCTCATATTTTGCGTTAAACGCGCAGTAATTAGAGAATTGCGGTCCGCGTGAAATATAGGTGAAGGGTGTTTATGGCCATTCTACCTTAGGGGTGCAATTTGATCGCTAGAGGACCTTGAAACCTCGGCCTCTTATTTTAATGTTATAGGGAACGTCTCGGTATTAAATTAATGTAATTCAAACAACGAGACAGTGTCAATGCACGAAATTTGCTCCAAATCCGTGACTGCGTGGTTGTTGACGTGTATTTCCTTTTTCCTATGCTATATATATATATATATATATGTGGACACGCGGCACAATAACAGCACCATGCGTTAAAAGCCCCATAAATTAGGAACACAAAGATGGTTGCCTTTTATGAGCTATGTTACTGCAGTAAAAGAGTTATTAGGATGTTAAATTCAACACCCTGAAAAATATCGCCATGTTATAAATTATATTGCCGACGTATAGTGTATGTTTAGTAAGGGAATATAAATATCAGGTAGTGCTGGAAGTAACCCATAAAAGCGATATATTATTATGTGTTTGGTCATCGACTGGCTCGAAGAAATGTAACATCTACGGCAGACGGGAATGCGAGTTATAGAGAAAGGCCAACAATGATTGAAACGTGCTGATTCTATAGTCGTTTCTAATTATTATGGTCAAAGTAAATTCCGAGCTTTTACACAAGGATATTGCCATCAAATATTTTATTTAAAAAAGAACAACGAATCAAAAATTACTAGTATGTCGTCAGGCGTTCTTAGACACACTGAAACTAGCAAAAAATCGTGTAATTGGTATTGCAAATAGGCGTTTCCAATCAGGTGTAATACCTACGGATAAAAGGGGAGGAGATGAGAAAAAAATCTTTATGCCGAAAAGAATAAGAGTGTAAAAAAATCATAAAAAAAATAAGGCTACACTGTTGAAAATTTTAACACTTTTTTGACTAATTTAATAGTCAGGAGAGGTCCACACTGTTTTCGTGTTATTTTGTCCAGAACTATAGAAGTTTAAATTTGACGAACAAAGATAGTCAAGTATTGTCTATTGCTAAGGGGTTATTTTGTCCAACTAACACGTGGAATTATGACATACTTCTAGTCACATTTTATTTGATCTAGACTAGACAAATTTACTAGCTGTTTAACTAAATGAATGCGATCTATTGGATGATTTAACACCGTTTTCTAAACACAACGTCTTTTTAATATGCAACTCCTATTTCTTAGTGCTAATAATATTCTCTCTTTAAGACGTTTTCTCAATTATAAATATACAGAACCACTCATTGAAAAGTTTTGGTTTCAACTAAACGTACTAATTTTAAAATGATTTTTTGAGAACCATTATAAAATTAAGTGAATGTTTATGCTATTTGATTCAAATCTGAACTAATTACGTAAATAGTTGTTCCCAATACATCTTTAAGATGTTGAAATTTTTTATGCCCACTGGAATTAACGTTTAATAACACAAGGTTACTCTTTGCAGGTCAGTCACATTTGGTGGTTTGTTGGATATGTTAAAACGGCAGAAACAAACTCGAAAACAGATACACGTGCAAGCAGGTGGGTGCGTATAATGCAATACCGTATTAAGATTTGGTGGGGTTTCTATATTTCTATCCGAGGGAAAAATTCTGATTGGTTGATGGCTCCTGAAAGTTAGAAGAAAATAATAAATCCCCATATTTGAACAAAGGATTCAACACCAAATTCTAGTAATTTCTGGTCTACTAAACACCATGTAGTCAATTCGTCTGGCAAAGTTTGTAAAAATCAACACTAAAATATTTGACTAGTGCAAAATTAACGCCAACACCGTAATATTTTCAACAGTGTATACAAAGCCACTATTGTAGAAGCAAATAAGTTGCTCAAGTCTACTTGAATTCAAATTTAAATATAAAAAAAAATGTGGAGAATGTACACAGATAAAAAAGGTTTTTTCAGTCAACGAAATATATTTTGTTGAAAAAATTTATTTTAATGAAAGGAATCATATGTGATGCCCGGGAACCAGACTACAATTTGAAAGTAAAACATTCTTATTTTCGTTCTGTCTGTGGAAGAAACTTCAATATAGGATTTGGTGGCCCAAGGACATATGAATGCTCTACATGTATTTCACGGAACGAAAAACTAAAGAATGAAAAAAACGACTAGATTAGGCAGAAACTCATTAGCCCAGAAAAGAATTCATAAATTGAAAGCAAAATGTTTTTATTAATTTCTTAAAGACAAACAACCAGACCTTCTCACAATCAGTTCTGACTGTCAAAAAAAATCAAGTCTTGCCTTGCGTTCCTGATCAAAGCTCTTACTCTTCAAGGCAGTTAGCCAAGTATAATTTGACAATAATTTTGGTGACTCGAAAAGCGAACAAGACAGGAAAAAACGTTTTCATTTACCATTGGGGCGAAAGTGAATATGGCAAGAGACCAAACCAAATAATTGCTGCACTTCACCACCTATTAGTAACATATAAAATTGCTGAAAATGTAAGGTTGCCTCGACTGGTTTCAGACGGTTGTGGTGCACAAAACAAAAATTATTACATGATGCGAATGCTTAGCTATTGGCTGCTGAATAACGCTCCAGCAACCTTAAAGGAAATTGAATATTTTTCCCCCAATAGTAGAACATTCGTTTTTACCAGCTGACCGAGTATTTGCTCGAATAGAGAAGGAAATTAAAAAAAAAAAACGCAATTGTCAACCCCCAAGAATACGCAACTATTTTTTCAAAGTATGATATAGTAGTTCCTCTCCCTTCCGATGGAATCAACCGATACCGGAAAGATGTTGTAGGTAGAGTAGTGCAACCACCAGGACAATGGAAATGTCAGTTTAACCCTCGCAAACGATTTATGTTTAAACAGAGTAAAATCGATAAAAATGTTCTAATTAAAAGCGAAGTGAATTACAAGACAGACTTAATGCAAAACTACACAAATCTATGCAAGAAATTAAAAGATTTTAGATTACCTGTGGCTCCTTTAACATTACGAGATGTGTCCAACTTATTATCAAAATATTTTGGGTGACAATTGGAAGAATCTTAATTCCCTAAGTTTTTATAAAAAGGTTTACTATGGCAAAATCTGAAGAAAAAAAATCAAGAATGCCAGAATAATTACAAGCATGAATCTTATATAATTCAAATATAATTTTTTTATACTTTGAAAAATTAAAACAAAGTCTTTATGTACACCCACTTATGCTCTTTATTTTAAAAAAAAAAAAAAACAATTTTGTA
Organism: Protaetia brevitarsis; assembly: GCA_004143645.1. NCBI lineage: Eukaryota > Metazoa > Arthropoda > Insecta > Coleoptera > Scarabaeidae > Protaetia > Protaetia brevitarsis. Next base: position 12,422 of record RXPK01004650.1, on the reverse strand, counting down.
AACAAAACTATGTTCCTTTATGAATGAATGATGAATCTTCATCAGCATACAATAATAATAATAATAATAATAATTACGTACCCATTAACATGATCAGGTAAATAATGGATAAAGATTGAAAAAAAGAAAGGGTTCATACCGAGCCCTGTGGCACACCGTATTTCACAGTATAACATTCAGATACGGCATCTCTCAATTTAATAATCATATCTCTGTTTCCAATGTGTTTTTCTATCCTTAGTAGTTATTTATACCATGTCATTGATACGTATTGATATCTTTATTATATCTTACAACTTCAATGATTTTCAGAATAGTTATATGTAAGAAAAATTCGCTTGATATGTGTATGGGGGAAGAAACATTGCTTTCTATATTTTAGAAATTCCATTTGCTGCTGACATAACCATAAAACAGAAGTCTCGCTTTTGCGTAAACCCACCTTGTACGCGATATCTATCTTAAGTGTACCTACCTGAAAGTGTATTGCCTTAAATTTACGATAAAACATGCCGATCGGGGACCAGCTTCGATAATTCCACATATAAATATTATCACGGAATACGGTATATACGCAAAAAATGTCCGGAAAAAGCAACTGATAATTTGTCGATTTATATTTGATATTGGGAAAGCAAAACTCTTAAATTGAAATAAAAAAAGAAAAAAACACTTAAAAGCATCCAAACTCTGCGTTTCTTTTACAGCGATTTATATGAGCGAGTTCTCATATTAATCTTATGTTCTTTTTTTACGAGCACACCGCTTTACTGTGCGAGAATAAGCTGCCATTCAAAATCGAACAGCACCTTAAGTACTTATAGGTCAATAAAAATGTAGCTCACTATATGAAATGTTGTGAGTGATTTGTGTATATAAAAAAAAAAAGATTGAAAGGATAAATTATCTTACTTATTAATTTCATTCTTGCCTACACTGTAAAAAATTACAGTAATTTTGCCATGGTAAATCAGGAATATTAATGTAATAACGTTGTGAATTTACCACAATAAATCATGTAAATTTTGTTTTACATGTTTTTTCCTACGATACTTTAACATGGAAAAAGAAATTTCGGTAAAATTTATAGCTTTTCCCATGTAAGTTTAAGATGTAACAAAAAATTCAAAAGGAAAATACAGGAAAAAAATATGTTACATTTTGTAATTACTCTCAAAATTTACTTAAAAGTGTAAAATTGACATTTTTTTGGGGTATTTAGTGCACTTTAAAAGTAAATTTACTAGTGGAACTATTAATTTTGCTGTAAAAATATGAGGATCTTTTATATTTATTATGTTTCTACTTGATTTTCGGGTAAAACTATAGATTCATGAAAATACAAAATCCATACGCCGCAATGTGATTGGTTATTGGATTATTTATCTATGCGCGTAGGTAATTCTATTCTTTTATCGAACTTATTAATTGGCTAATGATATCATGTACGTTACAAACAATAGGTAGGTTTCGCGTAAGCGTGTTCATTCTTGATCCCTGGTTGAGCGATTCAGTATGACCTATTAGGTGCTATAAAAGAATTAGGTAAGTTGCGTGCTCTCTTTATAAAAAATATATATGAAAATTACTTCAGTGTTCGGTAAATATAGAGTTCATATAAATATTACATACGAATTTTACAGTACATTCTTTGAAAAACACATCAGCATGTGAAATTTACTAGATGGTATAAATTTTACCTTATGAAGCAAATTTTCCTGTAAAATTGTAGGCAACTTTGTTACCAACGATTTTACATGTAATTTTACTGCAACTTTTTTTACAGTGTACCTACTATAGATATAAGAAGTATACAGGGATGTAACAAAAATACGATGTAAGTTTTGTTGGCTGGTAAGCTATACGACATATAAGATACAAATTCACTGAAAACTGATTTTATCATAAAAAAAGCAAAATTTAGGGCCTAAAAATTATTTAGTCCGGAGGTGATACAATTAAACGTAACTTTAAATTTCTGCTGAAATAATTCAGAATGTATTTTCGATGGTCGCGTTTTTACATCTTTTTCCGATATTATCTCAAAACCGCAAACAAAAATAACATACAGCGGTATTGATCTGGCTCTGGTCGGAATTTATACCTTAGACCTTTTCATTTCTTTTATGCAGTAGAGTCAGAGTATACAACAAGTAAGGACGAGATCGCAAAATCCTCTGTTCTTTCGTGGTCCGTTTTCAATGACCTTCAAGCCTAGCTGCCATCTTGTAAGGCTGTTGCCTGGGGAATTTTTAAAAGTGTGGGGTAATTTATATGTTGAAGGAAGTAGGGAAATAGATTGGAAAAATACACAGATTTATGCGTTTTTTATTGTGATTTTATTGCAAATATTTCTGAACAGCTTGTACTAATAAAAAACACAATTCTAGTAAAATAAAGTTTGATTAAGTGATACATATATTTGCAAGTGTTTTACAATAATTGATTTCACATTCTTTCCTTTTTGTGAAACTAAATCCTTATTTATATATTTTACAGTAAAAAATATTCTTCCAGTAATAAATATGGCGTGGTTCTTTTTCAAATAAATTAATAAAAATGCAACGACTTCGGTGGAAGGGTTTTATTGTAGACTTTCAAATCTCTAACACGAACACACACCAGCTTATATTATAATTAGGGTTCAAGAATTATGATTATATCGTTTTGTGTAATATAAAGACTGTTTTTTGTTTTATTCGATTAATTCATTTCTAACAACCGACCCTGCGGTAGTTTGTCAACAATGATGTCCGAGGGTGCACAAGTAGATAGAGTTTCAGACGTAAACTAAATAATATCGTGTTGTTTATAATGTAAATAAATGTGAAATGTGAGAATTAAAATTTATACTAGTATAATGTACTTCAGACCAAAATCACATTATTTTAAAAAGTAAACATGAAATACATTTACTTAGTTATTGCAATAAATAGCGATACAGTTTAAAATGAGTATATAACAAATAAATTGATTTAATGTGACCTAGGAACCTCTGCACAACGACAATAGTTCTTCTTATCCATGTACTTTCTTAATTCTTGTCCTGTTGTATATAATAGATTCATTCGGAAATCCTAAGAAACTGCGATCATCGTTAACATCAGAATTTGTTTTGCAAGAGCGAATGGCAAATAGCATGATGCCCATTGGCGTCTTCTTTCACGGTTATTTTACTTAAACCTAAAATATAATATATAACAAAGTATGTAAATGTTATGGCCACTAACTTTACCTTTTAAGCAATGCACCTTATTCATCATTAATTGTTTTTAAAAGTCTAGGGGCAATTTAAAGCTAATAAAATACGTAAAATAAATAAATAAAGCAAGTAAATCATGTAGATTAAACGCCATATAACTGTTATATTGGGAGGCTGTGCGGGAAGTGAAGTTACGCTCCGAAATTCAGACCCCGATCACAAAAATTGTGTTGACATCAACGCACCAAGCATCGCGGTTACTTTTTACCCCGACTGTACAATTCTGGAGTAAAATTAGACATTTAATGAAAACGCATACATATAACAACCGGAACAATTCTAAGGACGCATCCCCCCCATCCATATAACTTCGCCACAGGCTACAACTAATAGTAAATAACTTAAGCACACATTAGGCCGATAGGGGTCCACAATATATCAAAGGGTGAGTCCGCCGTGCTACTTAAACACAACTCTGGGAATTATGAGATAATACGTTAGGCAAATGTCTACTTAAGGCCGCCTCCGTTGACGCAACTCTCTCTACCGCCACACTAAACTGCTAGCTACTAACTAGTAGTTTCTTCTCTATATATATCGCCGTGTGGATATACACACGTGGCATAAAGCCGGTAGCAAGGCAAAGCAAGAATATTGTTTATAAACTGAGGCCGCAAATCATGGCGTTGTCGCGACCGTGTCCTAGCGGTCGCTAATGCGTACGGAATGGGCCCGTTGCACAGGTGGCGCTGTTAACACTAAGACAAAGAACGGAAGATTGATGACGGGGGGATTAATTCGAATATAGGTCCTCTTTGCGGCCGCCCGTGTTCGCTGGTATTATTGTACATTTACTCGGTATACGTTATGTATACGTTTATGTGTGCGAACGCGGTTCTCATTGCCAAAGTGCAATTGTGCAATTCTGCTACAATCGTCTGATATTAACAACCGCGAAAGGTGCGAAGTTTATTCAGGGATTATTACCGCTTTCGCGATATAATTTCATCTGTATAATTTACGCTTTTTGACGAAAACTATACACACTTAGTTTTGGTGAAACTTATGTTTAGGGGATCGAATTTACCCTTGAAATTTCGACGATATTTAGTTTTATTTTAAGGTATCAAAGCGGAGCAAAATACCCATAAGTTGGAAGAAATTATAAGATTGTTATTATGTGCATTTAGAGATGAAAAACATGGGAAAATGATCAAAAAATTCTAAAATTGAGATGATGAATAGTTAGCAATTTAGACTTCTTTCCTATTCAACTTACCAGAATGTTAATGTGTATGGCAACTCCTCTATTTAATATCAATTTGTCAGAATTTATTCAATTTACTTTCTAATAATGTACATTATATGTTTTGCAAATAACTGGAAAGTCAGTTGTAAGCAGTTCCCCTGATGCTATAACATTCTAGTTACATATAATAAGATTTTGTAATCTACCAAATCAAACGCTTTGCTAAGGTCAAGAAAACTTCCAACGCAGGACTTTTACCTTTATCTAGGTCTCCATATAATTTATTTAGAAGCTGAACAACTGTTGCAGTTGTTCGGTCTGTTCTGAAGCCAAATTGGTTACAATTTAATAGATTTTCATCGTCTAAAAATGTAATTAGCCTCTTAGATGCAAGTTTCTGTATAATTTTAGAAAAAATACTGATAAGAGATACTGATCGACAGTTACTAACAATAAATGTTTGACCAGATTTTAATATGGGCTTTATTTTCGAAATTTTTAATTCTTCAATGACTAGTTCTAATTGTTAGAAATTTTTCTACCTTAGAAAGGGGATTTATCTTAGATGAATCTCAGTTTGAAGTTACTTTTGTGCATGATGAAAAAAAAAACAACTTAAAAACGAAATAAACTAAAATTATTATTTAATTTAAATTTATTTTTTTTCTGCAGTTTGAAATTGCGTAATTAATTTTTTACTTATTAAGTTTGGCAATAATATCTAAAAAGTAGGTTAATGTAAAGTACTAGAATAAATTCATATTTATACTTATAAAAATTATCTAATTCTTACTGTCAAACTTTAGAAAAAAATCACATGAAAAGGTGAATATTTTAAATATTTTATGTTCCAATTATAACAGACAAGTTTTACATCAAAATGAGATTATATTATTAATACTGTATTAAACCAATGATATAATATGCAGATGGAGTTCGCATAAAATCGCATTCAGAATATAAGATAAGTTAAATTTAAATATGGAAGAAATCAGAAACTGAAAATTTAAATTTCTAATCCATCTTTATTCTGAAGTTGATTCTAAAGGATTTTGTTTTTAAAAGCATTACATGGTATTCTAAATAATTTGTAGGTTATTTGATTATTTTTTTAACACTTACAAAACGGAAATACATTAGTACAGGAAAAACGGTGTCGCGACAAAAGGACGCGGAAAAAAGGACGCGGAAAAAAAGACGCGGGGAAAAAAGGACGCGGGAAAAAAGGACGCGGGACAAAAGGACGCAGAACAAAAGAAAACTCTACTACTATTTTGAAGTCCTGCACTCAAAGAAAAATCTATACTTTTGCAAATTTTGCAAATTATACATCACTAGACGTAATTACCAAACACTTAAGTATGCAAAACAATATATTTTTGGAAATTTAGAAAATATGTAAATACATAGCTAATTTAAAAGCAATTTATAAATTTATGAATTTATGAAATTTATAAATTCATGTTTAAGGAGAGTCTAATTACATAATCCGGGTAAATACATAGCTAATTTAAAAGCAATTTATAAATTTATGAAATTTATAAATTCATGTCTAAAGAGCTTCCTTTTTTCCCACGTCCTTTGGACCCGCGTCCTTTTGTCCCGCGTCCTTTTTTCCGCGTCCTTTTGTCCCGCGTCCGTTTTTCCGCGTCCTTTTGTCGTACATTCGGAAAAACAGAGCCAACTTATATCAACAATCGAATTTAAAAGTTTGAATTTGACCAGCTAAACTATTATTATCACTCATTAAAAAGAGACATCTAATTAATAGATTTAACATCAAAGTTATTCGTACAAAATTTAAGTTCTTTTAGTAATTTTCTAGTGGAATCATGTTTATATAAATTTCAATCAGCATCAATAAGTTGCAAACCAGACAAACAAAATGGAAATATTAAGTTCAGCAAAAACAGAGCCAACTTATATCAAAAATCGAATTTAAAAATCTGAACTTGACCAGCTAAACTATTATTATCACTCATTATCACTCATTAAACTAAACTAACCTGATTGAATGAATGTATTTGCAATAACTGTGATAATTAGGAGGAATTTTTCCCAAGAAAGAAGTTTCTCCTCACGCAGGTTGCCAACCAACATCCTCTCGCTTACCGGACGAGTGCTTTACTAATTTAGCTAAGAGGAGATGTAAGTTCAAGCGTTCAACCGAGCAATACGTCGATGTTAGATCTTGAAAGGCCAGCAGAGCGGCAAATATGCAAGGATTGCAAGCTTTTTGCAGTGAGAAATCAAAAATTAATGTACATATTACAGTTAATGAAAGAAATACATTAGTTTGTTAATTTCTCACTGTAAAAAGCTTGCAATTCTTGTAAACTAACCTGACTTAAAACAGTCATATAGAGTACAATACCGTGCGTATTCTGTTTTTATTAACAACGTTTATTTGCTCTACTAATATCAAGGGATATGCCGGAAATATATCAGCTAATTTTCAAAGATATTAAGCCGGAATCCTTCTTTCACCGTGGCGGGATCAATCTCGATCAAATCGCGGAGGCGGCCGGAACCTCCTTCTTCACACTCCGCAACCACATCCGGCATTTTCGGCGCGGGCGGCAACTCCGCTTTAGTACTTTTTCTTTTGATAAATTTCTTTACGACTGACGTCTCGCCGTGCAAAATTTAAAAGTACAATTTTCCGCTTACATAATTCGGGATTACGTTGAATGTTGTTTATGAAAGGAGATATCCGCGGTAATGTATACGCAAGTATCTTTTAGATACCGTTTCATTTGCAATAAATTCCTCCTTCTTCTTCTGCTTCTCTTCTGCCATCGCCGCCGCCGCCGCCAGGCAAGCCTCTCCTCTCCAGTATTCGGCGTTCTCATTTCTCTCTCTCCTACTACGGTTATTATTACCACAGGTAGCGGGCTACCAAGCCGGCGACGACGCGTATAAATACTCTTGAAATCTTTTTTCCGGAGACGCGCTGAGTTGTCGTCTGCGTGGTTCGTGGATTTGTTGAGAGATGGCGCTTTAGCGTCTGGTGGATTTATTCTAAACAGAAGTTACGCAAGAACCTACTAGTATAATTTAAATTTGATTGCATGCAGGCTACGTAAATGGCGTTAAAACAAATGGCCAGACATGAAGTGATACAAATTTTTGGTCAGTGTTTATACAGGGTGACATTAAAAAAACTACAATGCATAGCACCACGAGATAGAGGAACGAAAAATAACAAAAAAGTTTCTATACACTAATGTCCGATTGCTTTTTTTTTGAGTTTAAGCAAACTTATGTTTTTACATCGTTCTTGGTATTTGAGGTATTACGACAAGTATATTGCAGTAAGGAGCATTTCGCAAAAATCCTTGTTCTTTGAGTGGTCCGTTTTGAAATGACCTTCAAGCCCAGCTGCCATTTTGTAAAGCTGTTGCCGGGAATTTTCAAACGTGTAGAATAATTTATATTTTAAAGGAAGTAGAAAAATAGATTAAAATAAAATACACGAATTTATGCGCTTTTATTCTGAATTTGTTGCAAATATTTAGAACAGTTTATAGAAAAACAACACGATTCCAGTTAAAATAATGTTTGATTAAGTGATACATATATTGCAAGTGTTTTACAGATAATTATGTTCATATTCTTTCCCTTTTTCTGAAATAAATCTTTGTTTATATTTTTATAGTGTAAAAGATTCTTTCCAGGAATAAATGTGTTGTGGTTCTTTCTCAAATAAATTAAAAAAATGCAACAGCATCGGTGGAAGGGACTTTCAAATTTCTGACACGAATACACAAATAACTTTTAATTAGGGTTCAAGGAGTTATGACTATATCGTTCTGTGCGATACAAAGATTGTTCCTTTCTATTCGGCTACTTCATTTCTAACATCCAACCCTGCACTGGTTTGTCACAATAATGTCCGGGGGTGCACAAGTGGATAAGTTCAGACGTAGACTATATAATATCGAATTGTCTATAATATGAATAAATGCGATTAAATTTATACCAGTATAATGCAGTTCAAGCCAAAATCACATTATTTTAAAAAGTGAACATAAATGAATTAGGTAGTTACTGCGATAAATAGCAATCTAGCTTAAAAATGTGTATCTAACAAATAAATTGATTTATGTGACCTAGGAATCTCTGCACAACGATAATAGTTTTCCTTATTCATATACTTTCTTAATTCTTGTCTGTCATATATATTAGATTCATTCGGAAATCCCAAGAAACTGCGATCAAAATTTATCTTGCGAGAGTGACTGGCACTACAACATGATACCCATTGGTGTCTTCTTTCACGATAATTGGAGTTATTCACTTAAACCTAACAATATAATATATAAGAAAGTATGTAAATGTTATGGCTACTGGCCACCGATCTTACCTTTTAACACAAGAATATCAAGTTCTTATATATGTTTTTAAAACTGCAGGGGTAATTCAAAACTAATAAAATACGTAAAATAAATAAATAAAACAAGTAAATCATATAGATTAAACGGAGGAGTAAACTAATTTGTGTAGATACGAACGTAAACAATAACAAACTGTCATTTTGGGAAGCTGTTGTTTGTGTGAAGTTAGGTTTAGAAATCTGGACCGCTATAACTCCTCTCTTGTCCTTACTCGATGTACTCTGTTATTACCTAGGCAATAAAAAATATTTTAAGGTAAGCTGTGATTTCACGAAACAAAACATTTGGTAAATGTCAAACCAATATTAGCATAGTGTCTTGAAAGTTTTATTTCAAAATGGTGCGCTATACTTTCGTAGAATACAGGGACATGATGATGTGTTAGGGCGAAGCTCGTTCAAAGTCTTCCGAAGCTCAACGGATCTATCGAGAGAGATATCCATTAAGGCAAGTTCCTAATGTTAGGACATTTATTGACGTACGGCTGTGGGCTGGCACCCCGGTTTTTGTAAATTCAGTGATCATATTTACTCTGATTTGGCTTTATCAATGTTTCGGGCAAATTTTCTCAGAAATTAATGTTTTATTTTTAAATAAGATTTTGTTAATTGAATTGATTTGTTTAATTTATTTATTTAATTGTTCAGTTGTTTATATTAATTTCATTCAGTTGTACATATTGCGTTCATTTGTATTGTATATGTTGTTATCTTTTGCGATTTCGTCCGTTGGCGGACAGATCTTTGTGCGTTGCAGCGCACGCAGCTGTAGTATTTTATATGTATGCGATTGTTTTACCCGTGAGGGGTCAGTTCTTTGACGAGATACCGGTGTAAGTACATGTAATTTTATATTGTTAGCTGCCATTTTGGTATTTCATTTTATTTAAAGATTTGTTTCGCTTAATTCTGATTTATATCATCCATCAAAGATCTCGCTTAGTAATAAGTGGTATTATATTATTGTGTGCACAAATTAGATATAGGATCATTTATTATTTTGCGTGCAGGAAGATATATTTAGTTAAAAGAGTTTAATTTTTTGTTTTTTTTATATTTTGCTGTTTTGTAATTATTCGTGAATCACCTCGGGTTGGGTGAATAAAAGCATTGTGCTTACTTTTAGTTTTCATTTATTAATTTACTTGAATTCCCCACGATTAATTTAGTTTGGTTAATTTTGAAACCACGTGGATTTTTGTGAAAAAAAGGATTATCTTCCTGAACTGTTTTGTCTTTTGTTTGTTAAAGGATTTGCATTGTCCTTTTGTAAATTAGAGTCTAATGCAGTTTTTGATTTCGACCAAGACCTTTTGTCCACGGTTTTGTTTTCTGCAATTTGAATTTAAATGTTTTCTTTTCTTTTTTTTTTATAATAAAATTTCTGATTGTTAACGTTATTCAAAATTTCTGTTCTTTTATTTTTGTTTAAACCTTTTCAATTTTTTGAGTAATTAAAGAAAGTCAGATTTCTTTCACCCACGTTTACTTTTCATGATTAAATTCAAGTTTTAATTTGCGAGGGTAACCCTGAGTTTAATTGTTCTTTAGCGCCCTTTTATTTTTATCCGCTGAGTTAGTTAATTGAATTTTCATTCTTATTAATTATTTTTTTTGCATTTTCTTTTGTACCTTCTATACACAGCAGTACGTAGGTGTTTTGGAGAAGATGGTTGCCTTAAAAAACCAAAATTTGATTCTGGGGTATAACAGAACTCGTCGTACTGTTGCAAATGAAGAAGCTATTTTGCAAATAATCAAAGACAATTCCAAAATAAGCACCAGAAGAATAAGTGCAGCTATACCGAATGTCAATCGTAAATCTGTTAGGGAAGAAGTTGTTGTTGAAGTTGAGGACTTCAACAACAACTTCTTCATGCATTTCATTGCCAAAAAATCCATCACTTATTGGAACAGGATTTCCTACCGCATTTACAGTATTGCGAGTGGTTGCAAAATAAAGGGCAAAATTTTCTGTCATTATTGAAGGAAATTTTCCATTCCTCTACAACCCCTAAACAGTACAAATATGAAAAGAAATATGATAATTTTTTATTTCTCTATAAGGTAAAATTATCGCCATTTGTACAGGGTGTTTTGTATCCTCGGTACAACCTTCAATTATGTTTGGTTAAATACAACACCCTCCTTATTATTCCATTTGTAGAAATGACCTAAACTCGCAAACGTTTCGGCTTTGAAATTGCTCGGCAATCTTGATTTGCAAGAAGTAAGAACAGACGCCTGTAATTCCCAAGCAATTCACTCGCAGTAATTTCTGTAATTTAGCTTTTTCTTCGAGTTTGATGTGTAAGTGACCACAGATGTTGTAACAGACTGAAGCGTTTTCAAATAGAAAAACCTACCACATAAAAATCTATTCTTAAATTAAAAATATATATTTATTTGTTATCATATATTTCTTTTAAAAATTAAAGTTTGAATAGAAAATACAATATTTGTATGTAGCACATTTGTTTGTTTATGTGGAATTTAAGATATGTTTAAGTGGTATTTTAACATTGAATATTTTTTTGTTAAAACAAACTTTGCAAATAGTTACTTCAAAACAAGTAAATAGTTTCAAAAAGAACATATTACAACTTTCAAAGTAAGGTACGGTTAATCTCATACAAAATAGCGAAAATCATTAATTTTAGAAAAATATGTCATAAAGTTCTATACTCATTTCAATATAATATTTAAGGATAATTTAAATTAAAAACATGTTAATTTCGCAATACAAAAATAAATGAGCTGCCATTGGTGGATCCAAGTCACACGGCGAAACGTACTTGCTGCCTAGTAAGGGTGGTGTGCAGCAAGCAGGCGATCATCTTTCTTATAACCGGTTTTTAAATGGCGTATGCAGTTGCATGTATTTCGTGTGTCAGTTTACAGTTAAATAAAGATTTTCACATAATTTCGTTTATTTTCACCAGAGACAAACAAATTTAATTGTATTCACGTACATCCTGATTTGAACGTTTAGCCAATTATATGTCTATTATTGTGACTCGTCAATTCATTCGCCGTTGATGTTCTAAATGTAAAGAAATACTGAGGTTATGAAAAAATTGAGTAGTTGATTCAACAGACCAGAATACCATATATAGTTTTATACCGACGAAGGCTGTGGCGCACTGTTTTTCAATTATATAGTAGTATATATGAATATTTCCTAGGCTTCTTTATACAAATCAGCAAATTCATAAAAACATACATACTTTATCCACCAAATTAATCGGCTATTTTTAAATATAACGTCGAGTCATATAGATGATATCATATTCGTACTAAAGTTACGAATTTTCTTATTCAAAGTTTCCGTTTTTTTTTTAATTTAAATAATTTCATAATAGTAAACTGAAACAAACGATTTTTGCAATTTTTCAAACAAATCTTATATTCCTGTTAAAATTATTAAATGATTAGCTTTAACATACGACTTGTTTCTGGGACGCTAAGATTGTTTTAAGATAAAAATGCTTTTGTTTTCATTTTAAAATAACAATGTTCGCGCACCATATGAACTTATCATATATTTGTTGGTAAACATTATTTGTTTAAATTAA